>CAKAKR010061817.1:0-167195 GCA_916700685.1 Adelosebastes latens
TCTGCTGCTGGAACACTTTACATCAACATATAATAAAGTTTATTATCTGACCTAACGTGGACAACCGGTGAAAAATTATTTCACCACCAAGAATGGAATTGAAATGAAAAAAAGGAATATATGATAAATATTGAATTCACTGTTTGAGTTATAGAGAAGGGAAAGGACCATAAAGGGGTAGGCTGTACTTCTTCCTACTTATTTTCGGACATGTAATATTTATTATGTTGATTATTTGTTTATTTGCTGTATGTTTACTGTTCATTACATTTGTTATTGTTGTTTTGTTTCTTACTTAGGTATGTATTAGGTGTTAAAATAAATAATTAAAAATAAAGTGAAATGAAATGATTGTCACTGCCCACTGCCCAATTAGTTACTGTATGAAAATAATATGTAAGATGAGCATATTGTTTGTTTTCATGAACGGTAGAATGGTGCGTCGCTTTAAATGTTGTGTGCCACAAGGAATTCTGGGATGTTATTATGTCCTTTCCTTTGGTAAAGGATGATCCAGCGTATCCTCTGCTAAAGGAGGTAAGAAAGGAAGCATTGAAGCACCTTTCCTTAGCATTTAGAGAATTCAAACAGCTCTCATCATGGCTGCTACTGAGACACTTCCGGGTCATTTCACTCCGTTAGGAACCTTCCTAAGCAAAAAAGGATTTTTCGACCGCAGCCCTGCAGGCTCTAAGGACCATAGTCTGTCTTTCTGTTCACTATTTTGTTCAAAGGGGTTGGTCCACCTGGGCTGTAGCCTACAGCAAATGAAACACTCAGTAATAAAACAAATTATTGGCAGATGACTATTAGTCTTGAAAGGTTAAAGCTACTCTAATCAATAATATATTATACAATGGATCAAACAAAGCGCCGCTTCTAGTAAAAAACACGGAGAAAATTATTAACCAACTTTGTTATTCCCCTCAGCTCTTCTCTCTAGCCTCTTTTCAGTCATTTTCGGTTTTCTGGCCCATAAACTCCAAACTAATTAACTGTTCCAGCTGCAGCAGACAACTGTTTTCAGTGAAAAAAAGCATTTATAAAGCTCCAAACGGCTGCATGAAATGGCACAAAACAGACAAAGTTAGCAACTAGCTGGTTAAGATAGTCCGCCATAAAGCAAGCTAAAGAGACAGATATATTTGTCAAGATTTTGATGGCAACATAAACGGAGCTAAAAGGAGAGAGACGTTCCCCCAGTGAACATAAACGGAGTGATAATGTGATACTGTGTGTCCTTTGGATGAGTAAATAGCTAGTAATTTTTTAACACGTTTACATAACATCGTTATGCAACCCGTTCTCATTCCTCACAACTCGTCACATACGGACGCTTGGTCAGACCTAGGGATGCACCGATACCAGTATCGGTTATCGGGTCCGATACTGTCCTCATGTACTCGTACTCGCAAAACGGCTCCGATACAACGGCACCTATACTACTTTACAGCAGCGAGACGGGCTGGTGGTGCGCCCCACTGGGCCGGGATCCCACAGAGGAGTACTCATATCGGTACTCGTATCGGTACTTGGTATCGGCGGGTATCCAAATGAAAAAACTTGTACTTGTACTCGGTCTGAAAAAAAGTGATATCGGTGCATCCCTACCACTAACGTTGTTGCATTATTATTTTAACACAAACCATGATCTTTTGTTCTAACCTTAACCAAGTAGTTTTGTTGCCTAAACCTAACCCATCGTTTCACAACATTAAACACGTGGGATCGTGCGTTTCTGCAAGCACAATACGAGGCTGATATGAAATGTATTTATGAAACATATTTTTGATTTAGAAACATCGCCATTCAGTGTATCCCCTGGTTTGCAGAAATGTACAATGCCAACATTTTTTTTTCTGGCAGTCTGATTTTACTATCCATTAGTATTATACTACAAAACTAGTGTCCTTCAACAGTGAGAATCCTCACGTATTCAACTGGAGTCTGTGGAACTGCTTCATGGACAGTAGCAGTAGAGTTCAAACTCAATGTTAAACCTTAAATGAGGATTTTTTGAGCAGAAGAAAAAAGGATTGCACTGGGGGGAACTGGAGCTAGGTGCATCAAATTAGTCTCCGACTGTGACAGACACTGAGGACTCCCACTATATGTTTCTATCATGCTGTGCAGTAAAGGGGTAATATGTCAGGCAAAAAGCACCACTTGTGCATGCACTGTACTGTAAATGGACACATCATTATCCACTTATAAAGCTACAAAGAGGAATAATCCTTAGTAGCCTTGAATGGATACGACTGCTTCTTAACTACCGTGGCTGACAGCAAAGTAAGACAAAAAACCCAAGGTTATGGTTAAAGCTCCATTCTGAATGTTGCAATTAACTTATCGGTATTATGCACAAATTAAATACATGTACCACTTCTGAGATGAAGGCCATCGGAGGACGAGAGGGAAGTGAATTAAGATGTAAAAAGCGTGTGTAAAATGGTATGCTGTAGCTGCCGGCATGCTGTAGCCCCCATCAAGGCCACACCAGGGAGAAGACTGCAGTACTGTGCTCCTTCTGGACATCACTCACTCCGCTTCCTCGCAGCTTCCTCCTTCTTTTTCTCTTTCTGTCACTCTGCCTCTTCACACTCCCTCTCACGCTCTCTCTGTCTCCATCTCTCTGTATCTGAATCACTTCCTCCTCCCCTCTTTTATTTCCCCTCCTTCCTCGTATGCCTCCCCGGAGTGAAGTCCTCTCTCATTTATTGCATCCTTCATGTGTCCGTCTTTCTCCTTCGTTCCCTTTTTTTTCCTCGCCGGCCACATCTCACCCCGCCGTTACCTCACCAACTCTGAGTATTCCTCCCCAACTAAAGCCACTTTATCTCTGTTTATCTCGGCTCGTCTTTTCCCCTCTTCCCCCTCGTTGCTGGTCTCCCCTTGGTTTTTCTGTCTTTTTGTCTTATCTTTATTCTCTCAGTTGTTTCTCATATTCCCCTTCCTAATGTGCCTCACCTCTCTGCTCCTCACCTTCACTCTGTCCTTTTTTTCTCCTTAG
Source organism: Adelosebastes latens (assembly GCA_916700685.1). Lineage (NCBI taxonomy): Eukaryota > Metazoa > Chordata > Actinopteri > Perciformes > Sebastidae > Adelosebastes > Adelosebastes latens. Next base: position 3,011 of record CAKAKR010061817.1, read on the forward strand.
TTATCTCGTCCTAATGCCCCTCTCTGTCTCCCCTCTCTTCTTTGACTTTACTTGTCTGCCTTGTTTTGTTTCCTTCTCTCTCTTCCACCACCCCTGTCTGTTTTGGCCTATTAAAGTAGACAGGCATTGACTATGAGTTGTATAGCTACTGACAGAATCTCTAATTAAAATTATTTTTTTTACAATATGTAGTGGATGTTGAACTACAATGAGGAATAAAGCAAGCATAATATTGTATTGAGGCTCTAGAGTAAATGATGATGATGATGATGATGATGATGATGATATGAGAAGTACAGGATCCGGCGATTTTGAAACATGATCCATATTAGAGACTTAAAGTCAGGATGTCACAGACTCTTCTGCACCAATTGTGCACAATGAATGTTCACTAGAGCCTTCTGGTTTCCACATCACACTTGGGTAAGTTGCATACTGGACCACAGTTGGCTTACAAACTAGTTGCTGTGTCACAAAATTGTGTTACATAAACGTCTTAAAGTGAGATTTAAAACTTTCAACATGGGCCCTATATTCCAATGTTTTTGTGTCTAAGAGTCTCTGTAGGGTCCTTTCCATAATGTTGTCAGACAATTACAATAACAATCTGAGCCCGTCAGTGGCAAAAACAATCACTTTTAAGTGGAAGTACATTGACGATGAGGGGTTGCGCCGAGTGATTACATTACAGCTTGTTTTAGCTGCTGCCGTCTGCAGCGTTCTCTCTCTCAATATTGGAACAATTTAAAAAAAGTGTTGTCCCCATTAGTCACTTAGAAACACAAACATGGGGAAATAGGTTCCAGGTTGAAACAAACTGAAGTTACCCTTTAAGGTGAGCCCAGACAAATGTTCCCCCTTCAGCAAATTAATTTGAAAACAGCCTTCTGGAGTCAAACTCTGCACATATACAGTACATCATTCTGCACAGTGAAGGTCAAACATCCAAGTGAGATAACAATAAGCAGAACACATTTTTGAGTGGGAGGGGGTCTTCAAAGAGAGATGAGAGATTTAATCATAGCAATACTTTTTTTTTTTTCTTTCAAGTAACTTGAGTTTAACTTTTTCAAGTGACAGATATCATTTTGGAGCAAAAGCTCTTCATTGGATTGCTTTATCGTCGTCTGAGCAGGTGACATGGCATTCAAAAAAGGAGCCGGAGGATCAATACGGTGCTACAAGGTGAGGTCAATTGATAAACCAATCAAGTGGCCTGCATGGCAGGAGTGAGATTGTGAGCCTATCTAGCTCGATCACCTCAGCTGGACTTCGAGACTGTGGGAGGAATAACCTTTTCCAGCACACTGAGATAAACCTGTCATATTACGTTGTGCATTCCCTCCCACTAAAAAGAAGAAAAAAAAAGTTTTAGGTGCTTCCATTTCACAGAAGCACACTATATCCTACCTCAGCTTCAAAGACTCGAGATAGAAACGTTACCATAACAACCGCTGTCTGCAAAAGCAGCTGCAAAGTGCTCGCAGAGCTCCAGCCATTCTGGATCCACAGTTTTCTAACAGTCTAGAGAAACCCGCTGCTATCTTCTTCACAGAGGATTAATAATTTGTCAAAAAGCAAGGATATTCTGGCACAGGTGATATGAAAATGCTGAAACGCACCTAACGTCAAAAGGAAATTGGAAAGTGATTTCTTTTACTAATGCTTTTTTGATGCACAGCCGTGAGCTGGCCAGCCTGTATAAAAAAAGCACGATACTGAGCTGCTAGGTGTGACGTTTGCTGCCATTTTTGAATGATAGCAGTAGGCTGATGGATGATTCATCTTAAAAAAGATGCAGCTACTGTCCTTCAGATTTTAATCTGTATTTTCAAGTAATTCTTGGTACTTGGTTTCTTCCTCCTCGGAGTGTTTCCTGCATGAAGACAGTTCCACAGTGTAGACATCAGCCTCATTCTAACACTTAATTAGGCTTAACTCACTTTAAAAAGAACAACAACATTGTCTGAAACAAACAAAGTAGAAAATGCTGCTCTTCTACAGTAAGTCTTTGGTTTATGGGAAAATAATTTCAATGTTAGTATTAAAGGGACTGCATGGAACTTTTTACACGTATAAATCGTTTTTTGTTGCCAATGTGTGTACAGGTTGTAACCTAACCTAAAAAAATGAGACCTTTCGTGACTTTCTAGGTTTCCTCTATCAGCCTGTAGACTGCTTTTAATGTGACGAACCCGGGCCGGGGATTTTGAATACTGTTTTTCCTGGGAAAATCCAACGGAGGTGACGTCATGCGCGCTCGCGAATGCCTTAGCCGTAGCTAACGTTCGGTTAGAAATGGAGTCCCCTCACGCCAACAAACGACTAGCCTCCACCACAACTCAGACTCAGACAACGCAAACTCCACGGATGCACAGAAGAAACAAAGTAATATCTAGTGAAACCTGGCTTGCAGAACAGGAATGAGACCGACGTTGGGCGAAAACTAGTTTTGTGGGAGAATTAGAATAACATTATCGACTTCGGCCCAGGAGATCAAAACTACGGTGTCTCCCCTGTTCCTTCTGACCACGGTCGGAAGGCCGAAGCAGGAAAAGTTAACACTAGAATCGGCCGTGAATTTGATTCATAGAGGGACCTTCATTTGGTAAGCTAACATTAATGCCAAGCATGTGAAATATATTGCGATTATGGCTGTCGATTGATTAAGATAGTTTTTCCAGATTAATCACATATTAATCACACATTATTATGTGTTCAAAATGTTCCTTAACGGGAGATTTGTCCAGTATTTAATACTCTTATCAACATGGGAGTGGGCAAATATGCTGCTTTATGCAAATGTATGTATATATTTGTTATTGGAAATCAACTAACAACACTAAACAATGACAGATATTGTCCAGAAACCCTCACAGGTACTGCATTTAGCATAGAAAATATGCTCAAATCATAACATGGCAAACACGAGCCCAATAGTCAACAACAGCTGTCAGTGTGTCAGTGTGCTGACTTGACTATGACTTGCCCCAAACTGCATGTGATTATCATAAAGTGGGCATGTCTGTAAAGGGGAGACTGCTGGGTACCCATAGAACCCATTTACATTCACATATCTGGAGGTCAGAGGTCAAGGGACCCCTTTGAAAATGGCCATGCCAGTTTTAAAAATTTTAAATTTAGTGTAAGTTTGGAGCGTTATTTAGCCTCCTTCACGACAAGCTAGTATGTCATGGTTGGTACCAATGGATTCATTAGGTTTTTCTAGTTTCATATGATGCCAGCATCTTCTTCTTTAAAGCTGAGCCCGCTACAACCTACGAAAGACCAATTGCCTTAATGTGTTAAAAAAATGAGTGGTGTAAAAACTTTTTTGCGTTATTATCGCGTTAACTTTGACAACCCTAGTAGTGATTTTTCGGTTTTAACTGGCTAATGTTGCTCACGTTAATCAGCATGATGTCTGTCAATCAGTCTCGTGTGTGTCGGTAGTGCAAGCACAAGCTCGAGCAACAGGACGCCGACTGACTTAATGACCACATGCAGATGTCACTGTTAACAAACAATTTCTGATTCTCATGGAGAGTCCCTTTAATAGTCTGGCTATTTTAGGCATTTCCAGAGGAAGCAGGACACCAGCTACGAACATCTCCTAATTTTTCCCATTTTTTCTTTTTCTTCCCCATGGTGCATCTGTCTCTCAGGCCAGCTCTTGAGGAAATCAAGCGAAGCAAACACTATCTGGCTGGCCGTGGAGCCTGCACTGGGGGGTTAGAGCTTATCACAGTGCGAGCAAGGGTGCAATAAAAACAAAGAGTGGGTAGACAACCCTGACTTTATACCGCATCATACTGTATGACACAGAGATGGACAAAAAAGGGTAGAACGAGTGGAATTTCATTGACTAGCCAGACATCACAGTAAAACAAAAACAAAATCCCACAAGATCTAACACTGATTATAAAAAAGAAACTATAAGAATAATATCTTTTGATGAAAACAAAAGAGTAGTGGTCCAGTTTTCTTTGTTCTGATGTGTCTTATTTTTTCACATCTTATCATGAATACATGAAGGGTTAATTCAGTGGGAGCCAACAGTGACAATCTGGGGAGATGTTCAAAGAATTTCCATTTCTCTGAGGGTTTATGTGAATGTAGCCTTGCATGTTCACTAATTAGGAAACAGTAGCTTCTGTGAAGGGGAAGCAACTCATACCTGATGTTGAAAAATGGACTGAATGACTCACTAATATACAACGTTGTCCAATATAGCCTTTAAACATGTCCAGTATTGTTGGATGAAAGCTACAACAGCTGCATGTTCTCCTACAGGAAAAAGGTGTAATGATTCAAGAAACTACTTAAAGGAAACGGTCACAACAAATCACAAAGCCCCTCCTAATCTGAGAGGGAAGTTACTGTTTGTAACTTCTTACGCGTATAAATCATTCCGGGTCGGTGTCCCATGCTACGCTGTTCCAACACAAACTACACGGAAGCACCAAAACTGCAAAGTTATATCTAGTGAAGCCCGTCTCTGAGAATAGCTCTGAGAATATCTAGTGGATGTACAGTGGAAGTTTGTGCAGAAATAAATGCTGCAGCTCCTCCAGACTAACAGAGGTTTCCCGTGTCTTGTTTCCTGCTGCTGAGTGAATAGACAAGGCTCCGGAGCGAGTAACGTTATCGTCTCCGACCAAAACTCCGGTGTCTCTCCTGTTCATTCTGACCGCGGTCGGCAGGCTGAAGCAGGAAAACACAGTATCAGCATTGATTCATGGAGAGACCTTCGTCTGGTCAGCTAACATTACTGCCAAGCAGGTGAAATATAGAGTGATATTGTGGTTTTAGCTGACGTGTGTCGCCTCACTGCTTTGACCGATGCTCGTTCATGTCTATGTAGAGCGAGCGTGAGCGTGAGCAACAGGACGCTGACTTTTGTTGACTTAACAGCCACAGGTGTCGCTGTTAACAAGCAATTTCTGATTCTTACAAACAGTCCTTTTAAAAAGAAATTGAGCACCCACAACACGTACAGTATATAGCTTGTTTGTATATGTGGAGGCTGGTGGAGAGCCTGTGGGCCTTTTGTGAATACAGTATACTGTGTATGAGTGTTATGGCCGTGGCCGTACTCCCAGAAGATACCTCCAGTGTTTCCTTGTGTTTCACCTTCCCTGTGTCCCCAGTGTGTCTGTCTCTCTCATTCTTTATGTTTTGTCTGTGTCTGTGGGCCTTTCTCAAACCGGACCCTCCCCACTCACACACTCACAGCTGAATGAAGTGCCCTTCTTTAAGGTGGAGGGTATAAACACAGGGGCAAGCTTTGGGAAAAACTTCCCTCTCTTCGACGGTAACTGGAATTGTCGTAACGTTTCATAACCATGGTTTCATATCAAGCGGCAACTGTTATACACGGCACTAATAATAAGCTACGTAACAGTGTGGGCTACGGAGCTCCCCTAGACCCCTAGGAGAACATTTTGTATTAAGTCGTGCCCTCAAGTTAGTAACTCTTTACGAGAACGAGTTACTTCATAGTTCACTTCTTCCAATCATTCCTGACAGTCCACGCATTGCTGATGTACGGAGCCCCCCTAGATGATGTACTTCGGTAAAGTTGGAAAGATATTGACATATTCAAACTTCCTGGATCAATAACTCATAAGCGAAACATTGTTAAAACACAAACGAGAGCCTTTTCTAATCGTAGTAAGGTAGACAACGAGCTACAACCTCACTTTATTCAAAACGAGCCTGAATCAATATTATGTTACTGTAATGCCTATTTCTCTCCTCAAATATTTTCAGGAACATCTTGAAAGTTTGTGAGCCATGTTGAGATCAGTTGAGGAAATACCAAGCACCGCCCACCAGCTGGAGCAAACTTTCTCATTTCACAGCTAAACAGTACACTACAAGACGTTTCTGAAAAAATTTTATGTGAGAAATAGGCATTACAGTAACAGAATATTGATTCATATTGGAGCAGCGCTGCCTAGTTTGACCGTTTAATCGGAGTTTGTGAGTGATTGACAGCTGCCTCCGTTGAATGATAGGCTGTCTCTCTGAAATGACCTGTGATTGGCCAAAGTCTCCCGTCACAGGCTAGATTTTTTAAAGCCTGAAAACAGAGCCATGAGGAGGAGCAGAAGTCTTGTTTTCGCTCAGAACACTTGAATTACAATATGCTGAAAGGTTATTATGGGAATTTTGCCCAATGATACCAAAAATATTCTGCATACTGCAGGTTTGATATAGCGGACCCTCCGCACGAACGCGTGGAAGTAGATAGGTTAGAGGGTATAGGGGCAGTTTGAGAAAGGCCCTGTGTGTTGCCGTGGGCGTGGTCTCTCTTCCTCGTTCTTCTGGCTCCCAGCTCTGCTTATCATGCACACCTGTCTGCAGTGGGCCCATCACCTCTCCCGGTCTGCTCATCAGCTTGCAGTTTATACCCCGACTCTTCGACCACTCCTCACTCGATTGTTCTGTCAACCACAGTGTAATTCTTCCAGGGCCAACTTAGTGATCGCACTCAAGTGATTCATTATCTTTGTGTAACTAACCTGTCTCTTTTGTGTCCCAGGATTATCACTCGCCTGCCTGTCTCCCAGCTGCTTGTCTTCCTGCAACCTCCTAGCCTCCAAGCTACCCCCGTGCTTCCCCCTCATCCAGCGCTCACGCCAGCCCTTTTCTCCATTATCACCGTTCATCCCATTCCCTGCCATCAGCCACTCATCCAGATCCTCCTCTACAATAAAAAGACTCTTTTCCTACCAACCTGACTGTGTCCTGTGTTTGGGTCCCTCCTGTGTTCATAACAATGAACTGTCTTTTTATAACCTCATTATCTTCATGCTCGTGCATACTGAGCAGATTTGATTGTGTCGTGATAATTCAGTACATACGCAGACGTCATTGTACAGGTCTATAGTCACAAGTGTAATCAAATGAGGGTGAAAACCATGTGCAAAGCAGGCAAGACATTGCAACAAAATCATATTATTTGTATAATTATTTTGCCTGTTTGCTTGACAGTAAGAGTTTAGAGAGACACAGGAAACACAGGGAGAGAGAGAGGGAGGGGTATGACCAGCAAAGATCCTCAGCCGGTAATCAAACCATAGACAATGAGTGCATGTGGTATGTGCCAAAACTATTAGGCTACCAGGGTGCCCCCCCCCCCAAAAAAAAAAAAACATTTTGGGACCTTTGAAAGAGAAATTACAAAAAGAAAATTGATCAAAAATCGAAGCAGCAGAGGCCAAGATTCCATCACTTTTAGTTCCGGGTATGGGGTCAAGCTCCTCAAACACTGTATCCTGGGATTTTGGGTGCTTTATCCTGTTTTATTAACTGTAGTTTTATTTGCTGGATCTTTTGCTGCATTGCAGCGTGGTATTGAAATAATTAGAAAGATGTGTTTCCGACTGGAAAAATTCTCGGGAACGCCCCTTCAAGTCGGAACAACTCGGATAGTCTACGAAAATGTTTATGCAGAAACATGGTGGATGAAAGTAAATTTTGGGTTGATGGTAAGGAACTTTTTTATTAATTCACGTATTGCATATCAATTTTTTGCTCACAAGTAATTTGTAATACGGTGTCAGGTTAGTTAGTTAGTTAGTGCCCACATAGAGTGACCTAGATGAGTTAGAAAAGTTATTTATTTGCATCAAACTTTTTTACAAGTCAGGTAAAGCAATATTGGTGTGCAGATTTGTTTTAATTTTGTTTTTCCTTTGTAAAACACTGAATTATTATAAGTATTATTATAACAAAGTCGTTTTTAGTGTCATTTGTATGTAATCAGTGCAACAATCTGCAAACCTTGGAGCAGCGTTGCCAGATTTCGAATGAATGCAGCCGAAGGGCAGGCTTTTTATCCTGTCCGATGTGGCTCAGCGCTGCATCAGGAGCTGGAGCAGGGGACTGGGGGGGACACTGGAGCACATGCACATCAAAACATACAACCTTTTCTCATCCGTCAAATACGGCCAATTTGTGTCTGACAGAGCTAAAGGGGGCCTCGTGCCCACGGATGTATCATACTTGTGCTTCGGTATCCGACACCGAGGGGCGTGACGAAGCAGCGGTGTTTAACGGACCCTATGCTCTGTTATTTGGTGTGGGTTACACCACCACGTGAAGTACGTTACATACGTGAGGTAGGCTAAGATAAGTACATTAGGCCAGTTAACTTATGTACGCAAGTTAAAATGAGTCAGTTGTTTTTTAGTTTCACATGGGACAGGAACAGCGGTCTCCTTGGTGAAAGTCTTGTATTTCTTTGAACCATCCATCCGACCCAACCCTGACCTCCTCCCCTATGTGGACTTTGATGGTCTTTATACTACACCTGACTAACTCCTTTACTCCCATCATAATTACTACGGCCACTGGAGGCAGCCCTGCATGTGCAAAAGTGATACTAGCGGGCTACGTGGAGTGTCATAGCTTGACGCGTATAGGACCGCTGACCAAGCTGCCACATTTGACGAGTTGGGATTGAGAGAAGGTTGCTTTATTAGACCCTAACCCTGCCCTGTAAACACCCACATCCTTAAACTCCACACTCCCTGCTCTCTGTTTTTTACACTTTTAAACTTCTACTTTAAACAATCCGGTAATAGTAATAACGCTATGCTGAAGAGTTCCTGTGTAGTTGGTTGCACCAACAATAAATACAAAAACGTTGATCTCCGATTTGTGTCCCTGCCGTGTGATTAGATAAGAAAGATATAATAGAGAGGCTTTATAGCTCAAAGCTATAGACCAGACCAACACCGTGTCATGGCCGAAGCTGCGCTCCCTTTTGGGGGAAAGACACATAGCGGCGATACACCTTCATTTTAAAGGGTAGGCGAACGCTCAAGTACAAGCAAGCTCGTACAATAATTATTAGACATGTGTATAAAACACTAAGCTAACAGTTAAGACCAAGATGGCAGTATAAAATGCCTGCGTCGTCAGTACACTGCTGTACGGCAGCGAGATATGGACAACCTACACCAGACAGGAGAGACGACTCAACTCCTTCCATCTGAGAAGTCTCCGCCGCATCCTGGGCATATCCTGGCAAGACAAAACAAGAAACACCGAGGTTCTGACCCGCGCTGGCCTCACCAGCATGTACACTCAGCCACGTCTGTCGCATGGAGGATGGTCGCATCCCCAAAGACCTCTTCTATGGAGAACTGGAAACTGGGAGCAGAACAACAGGCCACCCCCCACCTGCGCTTCAAAGATGTCTGCAAGCGACACATGAAAGCCCTAGACATCGACACCAAGTCCTGGGAGGCTCTTGCAGGTTGACCGCACAAGGTGGAGAAGCACCTTGCACCAACACCTCATGACAGGGGAGCAAAAACTGAAGGACGCAGCGGCAGACAAGAGGGCCCGCAGGAAAGAACGCAGCAACGCAGGCAGACCAGAAACCACACACAGATGCGACCTCTGTGATCGAGACTGCCACTCTCGCATAGCGTTTTTTCGGTCACAAGAGACGCTGTACCAGACAGCCAGACCCGTAGGATGTGCCAACCATGGTCACACCCTGACCGACGGAGGCCTATGACTGTGTATAAAACAAATGTTTGTATAACAAGAGATGAATGCATACGAACTTGTCAAAATTACAATCCAAACACTTCAAATTGCATTGACGTCTACGGGATCTTCAGGGGCGCGGCCTTGACTTTTTGCGAAGTATGCCTGTATGTACCGGTCTGATGTAATCATCACGACGAGTTGATGCGTAAAAATGGGTGGAGTTCTCCTTTAAAAGATAATACAGGATAATAAATCTGTTCTTTTTTGATGGTTTTCAGAGTTCATCAGCCTTTGTGTTATGATGATAAAATGCTGGTAGAGCGAAAACTCTGAAAAATGGTCCTATTGGGTGTTCAAAGTATTGGGTTGGATATTTTTATGTGGAGAATACAATGTAATTTTAAAGTTCTGGTAAAAAATACCCCCAAAAACTTGATAAGTTTTTACCTGACAGAAGCAGTAAGCGCTTCTTGCCAGAGGGAAGCAGGTATGCCGATGGTCTGTATAGATCACAAGTGACAGACGCCCGACTGTGAAATGTGCTAGTGGGAAATATGCTGTGTTATCCAGTTTTTTGGGGGAAAAAAGGTCAGTTTTTTGCAAATTAGTGTGAAAACCAAATTTGCAAGTGGAAGGAGGCATGAGAGACTAGCTGGTGTCAGCGCTGGGAGTCAGTCAGTCAGAGCGGGAGGCGTCACCAGCCAGGGCTATTGTGGCCATTGTGAAATTTCTACCTTTCTCATAGATCTTTTCTTAAGACTGAAAGATACACCGTATGCTATTATCACAATGAAGACTACTAGCTTTGAAACTCAAAAAAAGCGTGAATTACCCTGACAGCTGAATCTAAACACGTCCTCGAGCACAAGTTACCATTAATCTAATCAGTCATCTCCCACCACAGTGGAAGGCTGAATATGCTTTTTTTCTTCCCCCCGTGTTACCGTAGGCACATCATTTCTGATTAGAGGGACATATTGCTCTTTATTCAGCAAACGAGGGACAGGAATTAGTCGGAGTCTGTCATTTTCATCTTCACATTATTTCCTTTTTTTTTTTTTTTTTCACAATCCCTCTCTGAGCTCTAGTAATTGTCCCCACTCTGGTGTCAGCAGAAGCGTCGGAGAAGAGAGAAGCGAGGCAGAGAGCTTTAGCTGCGGGGGTACTCGCGTGTCATTGCGAATCTTCTCAGAGGTGACACGATACGGAGGCAGCAGGACAGCTGATTAACACCAGGCTCTGACTGAAACTCTTGATTACGTTTGTCCCTGGCTGTGACGCCGTCTCCCGTCTCTGGATGCTGATGGAGTGGTATGAGGGGGTGAAACAGGAGGGGCGGGGTAAAAAACTGCTCACTCACTGATAGCACATCCCCGAGCTAATGCAGGTGTACCTAGCTAGACAGCGAACAGACACACTAAAAGCATCAGAAGTCAGCTCGGCGCGATTAAAATTGCAACATGTTGTCCTTTCAGGGACATTATGATCCATCAAGCACTTGATCCATCGGCTCGGCTCGACACAAGCCGGCTCGCTGATGGCTCAGGGGCTGCTTACGCTGACATCTGCTGTGACAATGCCGGGTTAGCAGACCCCGGAGTGTGGTGCTGATGCCACCCCGGCGCACCATCCATTAGCGTCATACACCTTCCACCTGACTGATCGACCACGTCTGGGGAATCATTTGAAGCCACATTGTTTTTATTTTGTTGTTGTTTTGTTTTTTTTGCAATAGTGCAGACACTTTGTAATGATTTGTCACTTTCTCTTTTTATTTTCAGTATTTCTTGGGAAATTTCTCAAGAAAAAAAAAAGCCTGAAACTTTCTGTATTCAGAGAACAACAAGACTAGAAGCAAAGAACATGTATTGCCAAGAAGGGAAAGTGAATTGGTCGTTCCACTGTAACATCAGCGCCCAGCTGCAGAGTTACGCTTCCGGCATTTTTGACTGAAAGCAACTACCAGATGTCAGTAAAAAGTGCGCCTAAAAAGTGCTGTACAAAAGTAAAGCAAAATGATTTATATTCTTTTGTCATATTCTACCGAAATGGCCTGTGTTGAACAGTAAAATATTCTAAATATAATAAGCATTTTCAGTCCAAAATGGCGGCAGCGACTGTTGCCAAAAAACATCGGAGTTTTGTCTCCTTGCTTCCGTAATCTTTGCTAGGAGTCATGGAGCGATGCTAGCAGCTGCGTCTTTCTGGGCAGCATTGCTTTGCTAATGCTAACACTAGCATGCTAACATGGTCTTTTTATTTTCAGTATTTCTAATAGGGAAAAAAAAAGAAAGTTTCTGTATTCGAAGAACAAGACATCACCATCAGCAAATCATATGCTCCGACAGCAATGCTTAAATGCTGATGTGGAGTAGGTATTGTAAGTTCTCCATTTAATTTTAGCATGCTAACATGCTATTTAGCACAGGTTTATTTTCTTCATAAAACAAAGTATTGGACAAATTTAACATTTGGCCTGATGATGGCACCAGATGAAAAAGAGAAGCTATTGCAAAAATGATTACAAGTCATCATTAGGGGGACTTGAATGTATGGGCCAAATTTCATGGCAATCCATTTTTCCAATCCAGTTTTTGAGATATATTTCCGACCATAGTGGTTGTCCAACCGACAGACCACCCTAGAACCATACTGCTAAGTATCCACTTTTATATTCAAGATCACATCCCAAAAGAACTCCGAGAGATTACATAAAGCCCTAAATAAACATAAATATGTAAAAGTAAAGGGGATTTCTACAACGGTTGCAAAAATCACACATGATAGGGTGTGCTGTAATATCTAAATTAATGAGTTAGGACTGAAAAAATATGAATTCGCAGCATATAGAGATCCCTTTAAATTCTAAGTGTTCTGTTAAATGATAATGTTATACTACTGAAGTGGGAAAACAAAAAAATAATTTAGTCTTTCAGTTCCATAGAAAGCACAAACTTTCACTGTGGTGAAGTTCCAGAGAGACATCGCTGCTCTCCAGTGCCGTCGACACAGCTCAGGACTCGAACTCCAGAGAGCCTGCATGACTCAACTCATCATCCGGTGCCATCGCGGGTCATGGGCAGTGGGCATCACTTTTGTGCTAACAACAGTAGCCCGGCAAACAAAACAGTTGGTGCCATGTGTTGCATGGCGTGATTCATTTTGACATGCCCAGCATCCTCACAGCCAAGGCATTTTAAGTGAGTCATTTCTGAGAGTCAGCTCAGACTCCTCACTGAGGCTCTCTGGTATGCAAGTCCCCAAACAAAACCCCTGCATAAATACTGAGTTAAAGGTTGGCTCAGACTGTACAGATATATATATAGGGAGGATTCGCTGTACTGCCTCTTATAATGAGACCTCTTTAATAATACAGAGGAGGGGTCCGTGTGGATACGACCTGCACTCTCACATTTTAAATCCAGCGTGGTAAACACTACACATCCAGTAAAGTATGGAAACACTTTGGGTTTCACACATTGCCAGGAAAAGCAGAGCTAGGCATCATGGCTAAAGCTGCATGCTAACTCTGTCACGGACAGGAAACGTTATCGTATCGCGGTAACGTGCGGTCGAGCCGGCCGCCACTCTCATCTCCGTGGTCAAATGGGCCGACGCTACAACTGTAGAGCACCCATATACTGACATTTATGTTAAATGCATTCAAACGGCCCCGATGGAGCTGACCATGGATGTATAAAGAGAACGGAGCTGACGGGAGAGCTAGAGACGGACTTGGCGAAGTTAGCAGAAGTATACACATGTGACTATGTCCGGTTTTCAAAATAAGGGGTTAACAAAGGGAACTGTATATACAAAATACATATATGGAAATAAGATTGATTGGATTATATTCACCAGAAGTATAAAACATGAGATGTCCCTTATAAATCAAAAAGAAAATATCACTAATTTGTGAGGAAAATGTCTTAAAAAATGAAAACAATGTAATAAATAATTCCTGACAATGACTGATATGACAAAACCTAGTCAAGCAGAGCTCAGACATTTCTGGAAGCACTCAGGATGCTTCACGGTTATGACTGGTCCATGGATGTACAAGCACAAGGAGATCATTGATAACCTGATCAATAATCCTGCCTTGCCAAAAAAGCACCTCTTTAAAGGACTCGCGATCTACAAAACATTTAGGTCCATACAAAGCCACATTTGGAATTCCTTCACAGGATATCTGATTCTGATTGATTTCGTAAGCCAAACAATCAATTAGCCTCAACGAACTTTAAAAGGACTACACTTTTTTTTCCACAGTACATGAAAAAAAACTTTTTTAATCATGCTTGACATTGCTTGACAAGTTCAGTCCTCACATGGGGGAATAAAAAAGACATTTGAACCAGCCTTTACTTATCTAGCCAAGCTTCAGTGCAGCTGTGAGAGACTTTCCGTAAACCAATTAGAGGAAGAAAAGGTCATACAGTAGCCTTGGAGAAAAAGAGATTAAAGCCTGATTGGATTGGTTCATGCTCTAATTTTGACCATCACACTTTTCACTTAGTTATTCAATTGAGCATTGAAGTAGTGAGAAGATGAGACTTTTATGCCCGTTTCATTCTGTCTCCGAATGCTACTGATAAAAAAGAGCAAACTTATCAAAAATGGTTTGCGAGCGCCCAGATCGCTGCGTTCGAGTGATGCAGAATGTGCCCAAAAGATGAAAATTGATCACAATCTATAATGAAATTTTGTAAGAATAACAACAAACATGAGACACGAGTTGCTTATCAGTGAAAACAAGGAAAAAGAGGAGTCAGCTGCACGAAGAAAAAATCCCATGCTGCGCACACAATATTTTATGAGAATATTAAGTCAAATGCTTATAAGTACAGTACTACAATTGATTTACAGCTCAGGCTTTACGTGTGCCTTAATAAATGTTTCTAGTGAGCACTAGATCATTTTGTGTGCACACCCGATACACTTACCCTACATGATCAATTCAAAATGTGGCAGCATGTTGTTTTAGTGTCGACACATTCTCACTTCCAACTCGTCAAATCCCAACGCTTGGTCAGTGGCCCTACGCTGTACAATTTAGCGTCAGTTTTGGACGTGTCAGATTTGTCTCATTACATGCATAGTGTCTTTTCGAAACAAGCTTCCGTGTTCACAGGACAGGTACAGTTTCGGCTCGTTACATGCATACAGTCTCTTTTCAAAATAAAATTCCAACGTAGGTTAACTTAGTTTTTAGGTGTACTCACGCAACAAAACTACGTGGTTGGGCTTTGGAAAAGATTCTGGTTTGGGTTAAATTAAGTATATTTGTTCAAACTATGATGCGCTAGTTAGTTAACCCTCTAGCGTCAGTTTTTGGACGTGTCGGGGACGGCGTGTCAGTTTCAGTTCGTTGCATGCAGTGTCTTTTCAAAATAAACTAATTTGCTCACAGGAAACGTACAGTTTCAGTTTGTTACATGCATACTGTGTCTTTTCAAAATAAACTTATGTGCTCACAGGAAACGTACAGTTTCAGCTCGTTATATGCATACTGTGTCTTTTCAAAATAAACTTCTGTGCTCACAGGAAACGTAGTTTCAGTTCGTTACATGCATAGTATCTTTACAGAATAAACTAATGTGCTCACAGGAAACGTACAGTTTCCGCTTGTTACATGCATACTGTGTTTTTTCAAATAAACTAATGTGCTCACAGGAAATGTACAGTTTCAGTTTGTTACATTCATACCGTGTCTTTTCAAAATAAACTTATGTGCTCACAGGAAACGTACAGTTTCAGTTTGTTACATGCATACCGTGTCTTTTCAAAAAAAACTTCTGTGCACACAGGAACATGCAGTTTCAGTTTGTTACATGCATACTGTGTCTTTTCAAAGTAAACTTACAATGTAGGTTTACTTAGTTTTTAGATTTACTTGGTTAGGTTTAGGCAACGATGACTTGGTTTCGCACAGGACATGAACAGCGGTCTCCTGGGTGAAAGTCCTGCGTCTGTTTGACCCCACTCGCCCTATGCGGACTTTCTCGCTCTTTATACTACATGTACGTGCATTGCTCTGACCGTCTGATAATGACGTGGATGGGTTTACATTGGAGGTAGTTGAAAGCCCGCTGCGTCTTATACAAATGCTAAAGGTTGTCTCAGTGTGTCGTATCAGAAGCAGAGAGCCACTGACCAGAGAATAGGTTGTTTCTGTTGTTGTGCGCACCAGAAAGACTCACATGTATGTTAAAGAAATAGTTCAATGATTTGGAAAATACAGTGTTTTGCTTAGATAAATTAAAAGATTGATCTCATATCATATCATAAGAAACCCAGATGTTACCACAACATCCGTTTCTACTCTTGAGCTCTTGAGCGCATCACTTGACACTTTACCATGATTTAACTTTATATACTTAACATAGTGTTTTACAAACTGTTACACCTCTGTGTGTGTCTATATACTGTATATATATATATATATATATATGTATATAATGAACATAGTTGAAGGAACCTAAGACCAATGATTTTCATTGCCAATGACTGCTTTGCTGGAATTGACAAATGACAAATAAAGAACCTTGAACTCTTGATCTCATATCTAACTCTCAGCAAGAGAGTAAAAAAGTGTATTTCCCATAACTATTCCTTTAATAAATAATGATAAATTAGGGTCAAACATACAGACAGCATACAGACTGCATTTGCCATACATTCAGAAAATGGGTAAACTATGTATCCCTCAGGGAACATACTGTAGGTTTCTGCTGCACCAGATAGCTTCCTGTGCATACAGGGGAAAAAAAATAAATGTTTTTGTTCATATCAAATGTCACTTCTTAAAAATAATAAATAATAAAAAAAATGCACAAGATTTTTACAGATCAAATGCATATCAAGCAACTCAGAGGGTTGCTATTTTTAGATTAAATTAGCAGCAATATGTATTTTTGTAATAATGTAATATCAAATACACAATTGATTTTTTAAAGAAAATAGCAATATGATAAGAGCTGTTTTCTTCTGGTCAATATCAATCCTTGCTCTTGGTTAATAGAAAATCCCAGATGAAAGGGCATTTGATTTTCCTCCACTGTTTGGTTGCTCTTAGAATATGCATCCTTTTCATGCTTGTAACAATCAGTGAACTGCACAGTCCTTGAAGGTAACAATCAGTAAACTGCACACTCCTCAAATCTGAGGAGTTATCTTTGTTCTCAGCATGAAAAGCTCAAAAATCACTCAGCGCCTCCCGTTGTGGGAGCATAATCTACTTTGTTACCTTGAATGCAGACAGAAAATAAAGGATTTTCTATTGACGCGGAGAATTAGGACCATTAGGTCTCATTAAGAGACTCGATCAGAGCCTGCTTGTGTGCTTTCCTTCGAGGCCTGCGAGGGAGATAGTGGCCTGAAGTGATCGTTACAAAGAGAAGCACATTTATTCTTTCTGTCAGCCGCCGAGACACAGTGGATGCTGCCAATGAATCTCTAATTTCTCAAGCCACTGAGAGGAGATTTCCAAAAAAAGCACTGCACCATAGCGATGCATGCTCGTGCTACTTCGGGGTGTTGTTGTTGTTGCACCACAGGAAGAAAGAGATAGAGAGGGAGATCAAGGAGAACGAGGTGGGAACAGAGTATGCATTTGATCTTTTTTTCTTTTTCAAATTGATCAGCATCACAGAAAAAGCCTTTTGAATGCAAAATAAGATGTATGGCTTCTATTCTCGACTGTGAAAACACTGTATTGTCTTTCTATATAAGCAGAGAGAGCCTGCGTGTCTTTTGTATGCTGCTCTTTTTGCACAGTGCTGAACCAAAAATGTTAAAAGTGGAACTTCACCGTGTGGTATAGTATTAAACGTACTCCTCAGTCGCCTCTCTTGGCTCTCTGTGCACTTTGTATCCGCACCAGCAGCATTGCTACGCTATAAATAGGGATCCTCAGAAAAGCGAGGTAATAAAAGTGTCAGGATTTTGCAATGAAGAATGATGCCTTTGCTGTTAACTTTCTCCATTGGGCTGATGTATCATTGAGGTTGAGCTCTCATTATCAACTCGGAAGATTATAGGCCCTAACTCCCTCAGAGGAGGGGAACTGTCTGCACTTCTTGGATCAGGTGCAATTCAGCAGCATAGAGACTCACTGGCAAGTTGAATAGGGACATATCTATCTTCTGTTCCGTTTCTCTGACCGTCTCCTTTCCTTTCCTTTCTCTGTCCTCTTTACTCTTCCTCTCCCTCCCTCCTGCATTCCTTACTGCCGTCTTTCCCCTCTTGGCCATTTTCCTGCCCGCTATCTCTATCGCCTGCCTTCATTTCTTTCATCCTTTCTGAAAGTTCAAGGCTTTCATTGACTTTGCCGACTCCAGCTAGACTCTGAGGACCACTGGAGTTGAGTCTATCAATCTCGAAGCTGACATCTCTTCTCAATTAAATCTGGCACCTTAGCTGATGGCTCTGGTGGTCAATTAAAAGAAGAATTTGGTCTTTTATAGTGACAGACTGTAAGAACTGTAGAAACAGACCATGTTTCATTTTGTCTTTTGACTTCAAGATGGTTTGGTTTTCAAGAAACTGAAAATGGAAACATTTCTTTTGACATAGAACTTTAATTATCCACCTAACGGAGTCACATGTGAGCCCTCTCAGCAGTAAAACCAACCTGATTTCATGGGATACGTATAAATAGCACGCCACTTTTAAAGATATTTTGCGTGTCATGTCTCCTAGGGCTGTACGATTATGGCCGAAATGCTAATCACAATTATTTTGATCAATATTGAGATCACAATTTTTATCACAATTATTCATGGATTTTAGGGACAAAATATTTGTATTGCAAATTCACATTTAAATAAACAGCGATGCTTTCACTTCCATGTTGTCCTGCATTCCAACCATCAAAAATTCGAAATGTTGTCTTTTTTTTTCATCTATCTATGTATCTATACACAATTCTAATGATTAGGAAATAATTGAGTTTATTTTTATTGATAAAAATATATTGGAATTGGTTCTATAAAAATCTGGTCCTCTCTCTAGGTTCCATGGTGGAGAGGAGGTTGTGTTGCTCTGGCTCTTGCTCTATCTATTCGGCGTGGAGAGGAGGTTGTGTTGCTCGGGCTCTATCTGGTTGGCGACGCCGGGAAGCTGCTTGACATCCTCCTGGATCAACCTTCTCACATTATATGTATTATTTTTTGTCATATGGATTGTCTATGTTGTATTTTCATTATGTTGTTACTCTGTACACACAACATCTATTGCACGTCTGTCCATCCTGGAAGGGGGATCCCTCCTCTGTTGCTCTTCCTGAGGTTTCTTCAATTTTTTTCCTGTTAAAAGTTTTTTTTTTAGTTAGGTGTTTCCTTATCCGATGAGAGGGTCGCACTATAAAGGACAGAGGGTGTCGTATCCTGTACAGATTGTAAAGCCCCCTGAGGCAAATTTGTGATTTTGGGGCTATACAAATAAAATTGACGTGACTTAAAATTAACTTCTAATTATATATTATAAGCTGCTTAGAGCTTAGAAAGTTAAACAGTGCGTTTCGGCTATAAGCCATCGTGGCTTATAGTTAGTTGTGTTTTGCCCAATATAAACTAAGAAAGACCCTTTATCTGTGAGTGATTTGTTTCTTCTATTATAAACTAATGTTAGCGTGCTTTTACTCTCCGCTGCATGAAAAGCAGGAAACATTCAGGTAATGCATAGCTTCCCTGATTCATTACCAGGACAAATACAATGAATGGTATACCATCTGACAAAGAGACATTAGCTGTTCCTGATCCAGTCCATTTTGGAGAGACTGAAGTGTACCATCAACCTCTCCCTCATGCCAGATAATGGAAGCAGGCGGGGATGGAGGTCCACTCAGCTGATCCACTAAACAAACCACAACAGCAACGCCATAAAGCAGCATTCTAAACACAGTGGTTGTTGTTTCATAGAATCACAAATTGGACTTTAAATCAATTTGGTTTGGACCTTGCGAGTTGTTTTGACCAGAATGTGACTTTGTAAAGTTGCAAACCATTAATTTTTAAAGGGTGACCTGGAGTCAGTGCACTTAGAGTCTGTTCTTACATCTTGAGTGTGCAAACAGCCCTATGTAACCACACACAAAAACAAACACAGGCTGACATATGAACAGAAAATGCACTGCAGAAAAGACCTGTACATGTATGCAGAGACCACAATCGTTGATGGTTGCCAGGTGACAAACTTCACACACAAATACCATGTCTCAGAGAAAAATGAAATATTGTCATGAATTGCTTGCATTTTATGTTCAACTACTAAAAAGACAAGTGCTAAAATACTTTCTGTCAGCCCAAAGGGAGTTTGTTGAATTATTGAGAACACAAGAGAGCTATGTGTTCAGGAGAAAACAAACAAAACATTTAATATATGCTAGTGGGGGAAAAAAACTCTTTATATGACAGAGGAAAATGCTTTCCCCCCCCCCTTTAAACCCCAGGAATTTATGTTCATTGTGAAAATCAATTAAACAAAGCTGCTGGACCATGACAGCTAAGAAGGGCACATTTTTAAACTTACATCATGTTTTGGGAATGTGTTCTGTCTTGCCATGAGCTGAAACAGAGTCGCAATTCCCCCTAAAATCAATGCTTCATTTAGGCTTTCATTTCTGATACTTGCCACTGTGCTCGACTCTGCAATGCTGCAGAGTGCATTTGTAATCAAATCCAACATGCTTTTATACAACCCTAGACTCTTAAAAAAATAAGTCACTTTATGATTTCTACATACAATAAATGAATCAAATGTTGCTGTAATTCAACCAATGCACCATATAATGCTATCAAGTTGCCATGTACTTCTATGGCACAGAAGCACCCCTGTGGATATTGCCTTTTCAGTCCAATGGCAACAGCAAATTGAACAAAACGTTACACTGCCTCCTGATTATATTTCCCAGAACCACAGTGCAAACAGTAAGATATTACATCGAAACATTTTCAGTATATAAGCTTTACAGTGCAACTGCCTAACGCAATCTTTCAAACCCTGTGAACCACAATTGCCGCACAAAATTTCAAAACAAAATAAACTCCCTTCTCATCTGCCATGTTCACAGAGGATTTGCAGCTTCAGAATTGAGATATGCTGCACTATGAGGCTGACATTTGTGGTTTTGAGAGAAATGTAATTGCAGCCATTGGATGGATTGTTGTGAAATATGGTACAGATATTCATGTTCGCCTTACGATTAATTATAACAACTCTATCTAACCCGATCAGCAGATCAAAATTTGCATTTGTCCATTGCCTTGGTCTACGACCAAATACCTGCAAAACTAATGGCATTCCCATCATCCTCGAACTGTACTTTGTGCTTTAACAAACCGTTTGTTTTGGTCAGTAGTTGTACGCATATGTGGCTCAGGTGTAGATGGCGTGCTTCCAATGACAAGTTCTTTGTCCTAGTTCTTTGCCAAAACTTGCAATTAGATATGTCAATCAATTTATTGCCACATTATAACAAAAGTAGGCTACAGCTCTCCAAATAAAACACCACCATCATTACCATGACTCAAAGTCAAAAACCATAGATCAAATTAGTCTACACTTAGATAGTAGACTACTATAGCTACCCACAGCGCCACTCGTTGGTCACCATTGAAATTGCTCCAATAGTATTAATTAGCAAATGTTATCATGCTAGCATGCTAAGATGGTGAACATGGTAGACATTATACCTGCAAAACATCAGCATATTAGCATTGTACGTAGGAAAAGATTGGGGTTTGGGTTAAAATACGTATGTTTGTTAGGTAAAATTAGTATTTGGCGTAACTGAAGTACGCAAGTTATACATCAAAAGTAAGGTAAAATAGGTCAACGTTGACTTGGTTTCACACAGGATACGAACAGTGGTCTCCTGGTGTGAAAGTGCTGTGTTTGTTTGAACCAACCATCCACCCTGACCTCCTCCCTACGTGGACGATGTCACTCTTTATACCAATGTTTCTCAAAGTAGGGTCCGGGGACCCCAGGGGTACTCTGTCAGGAAGTCAGCGATATAATTAGCTATAAATTATAAAATTGTGCTGTATCATTAAAAAGTACATATCTACAGATGGGGACCATTTGCACCAATAAAACAAGCATATTGTGTCCA
The DNA here is from genome assembly GCA_916700685.1 of Adelosebastes latens. Classification (NCBI taxonomy): domain Eukaryota; kingdom Metazoa; phylum Chordata; class Actinopteri; order Perciformes; family Sebastidae; genus Adelosebastes; species Adelosebastes latens. Next base: position 24,642 of record CAKAKR010061817.1, read on the forward strand.
TTACTCCCTCCCATGTTAGCTTTAGGCCAATAGAAACTCATGAATCAGTCACTTCACTCAGGGCGCAACGAACCATTCCAGCTGCTGCTTAGCTTAGCTTATTAGCCAGCTAGCTAGCTTTGAGTCAGTCCACATCATCAAGTGACGCTAAGCCCAAACTAGCTAAATTGAGAAAATATGGCGACAGTTATATCAAGCGACAGCGACTGGAGACTAAAATGTGTCTAAAGGTTCTACTGAACGAAGCCACGAAGCCGGCCAAGCTAAAGCGACATCTGATTACAAAGCATCCAGAATATCGGGGCAAAACAAAGTGGTGTTAACATGATTCATATTGAAATGTGTTTCTGTTTATCACCATCAAACATGTCTGAAGTATTTAGGGTGAAAAGTTTCAGAATACAAATAGATCCAATGTCATCTAAGAGTACAAATGGTAGAAAGCATTATCCTTGATCAGTGTTACGGTTATGAGGGGGGTCCTTGGAAAATTGTCTCCCTTTTAAGGGGTCTCTGGCCCCAAAAAGTTTGAGAACCCCTACTTCATACTACCTGACTTCATTAGAGGCAACCCTGCACGTGCTGGCTCACTATTACGTGGGTTATATATATGAATAATAGTGCATTACGTATCGTAGGTATAAGTACAAACAATGAATGCGAACAGCCTGCACAATTAATCACTTACAAAGTTGGCTCCAAGCTTATTGTATGTATCATACGTGCAAAAAATAACGCAAACTTGTATGATTTTATAGCTCCTGGACAATATTATATTAGGCTATTTCATTTTTTATGTTATCTTGTATATCAGTCCTACTTGTATTAGCTATTACAGCTGCTAGGCTATTATTGTGGCTGCTTCCCTCTCTCTCTCTCTCTCTCTCTCTATCTCTCTCTCTATCTATCTATCTATCCCCCCAGCCGGTCTCGGCAGATGGCCGCCCGCCCTGCGCCCGGTTTTGCTCCAGGTTTCTTCCCAGTAATCGGGGAGTTTTTCCTGGCCACAGCGCGCTTGGTGGATACTGTTGGGTCTCTAAACTATGGTGTACGGTCATAGACCTGCTCTATATATAAAGCGTCTTGAGATAACTTCTGTTGTGATTTGACGCTATACAAAAATAAATTGATTTGATTTGATTTGATTTGTTCAGATTTACTGTAAACTGTATCATTATTGTGACTATGTCATGAAAAGTTCTATAAAAATAAAGGTATTATAAAGAAATAGTTTTCTCAGTTTGGTGTGGGACACACTTGAGCCCTGACCTCAACCCCCTTCAACATTTTTGGGATGAATCGGGACCCGTACTGTGAGCCAAATCCATGCAGCCAGTTTCCAAAATTGTCTATGGAAAAGCAGAAGAATGGAGGCTGTACTGGCAGCACCATGTTTTTTTTGGAATGAGATGTTCAACTACACCATAAGGGTGCGTTTAAGTGTCCACATACTTTTGGCCATAGCTCGTCGAAGCACATCATCCGGTAAGTTGGTAATTAAACCCCCCCCCCTATAGTTCCAGGTCGACAGATATTCAACAATCCATAATACTTGATGAATTAAAATGGCAGGGTGCCCATTCAAAAATCCACAGTACACAAACCACACAGGGAGAATTATAAGATCTTTTCCAGCAGTTATTGATGACCACCCACCACAGAGCTATTTGGACAGGCTGTGGGTATGAATTAACGAAAAATATACTTAAAATGTTTACAGGTTATAAATAAAAACACAACCCATTATTCTAGAGTGCACCTGTAAAACATCCTACCTCTATTGGCTTGGATGTCAAAAATGAGATACATTTTATGGTGTAAAAATATAAATGCATCACCTACTTAAGTTTTCAACGCGCTTGCCATAAATTACATTTCAAGTAAAAGCACTGCAGCTGTCAGCCAATTTAATCAAATCATACAGTGCAGTACATTATGAGCATGGATATTAGCTTTCAATATGAACTGTGTTTTTTCATTAGTTCATTTGGTTATTTGCTTATTCATCTGCGATTCAACACATAGCATTTTCTTTTCTTTTCATTATGATAAATTTAGACTCCGCAAACCGGCAGCTCTGTGCCGTGTGCTCCGAGAGCGACCTGTTGAAAGTCATTATCTACGGTATTTGCATATAAATCTGGCTCCTGTTTGAAGTATTTTTTTTTATTTGCCGGAGAAAATATGTTATATTTAGGAGCATCTGTCAGGTCCTGCTGAATTTCAGCCGCTGTTAGCCGGCTCTGTTGGAAGGAGTCTGTCAGGGGGGCTGGAGCAAGCCAGTGACCTTTCAGACAGCCAACACACACGGCTGCCTCCAGTCACCTCTTCAGCATTAACTTGGCATGTGAAGACTGCGCTGAAGGCTCCCCAACACCCACCATTTCCGGCACGTCTCTCTTTGGATGCACATGACACACAGAATACGCACTCATTTGCTCACATGCGCTATCACACAGTAAAACCACACAAAGCTGTTTCAACATCCTGCCAACCTTATGTACGCAGTCACATGCCTCTCAGACGCTAGCTCTCTATTTTCCCTCTCTTCTGCTCCTCTCTCTCTCCCCATCTCCCCTTTTTTTTTTTTTTTTTCACCCAGTCACATGCAAACACACTCTGTGGATCAATCTCCTCGGATTAGATTGATGGCCCGCAGGCCTTCTGCTGACTAAGGCATTGCCAAATATGGTGAGTTATTGGGAAATTATGCTTAGCTGCCACTCTATGTGGGATGGTGATCCACTTTGTCAATCCTGATCTTTAGCTGCTGTCACCGTAGTACCACCCAGCTTGCCTTCAGTGACCTGACACTGCTTGCGGAGACAGAGCAGATGCCACTACAGACGTGATAAATGCATCCCAATGAGTTCAGGCGTCGGTTATTTTTGATCAATAATACTGACCTCCAAAGAGAAACGTTACATTTCCTCAATGAATTTTAGTCGGAAATTAGGTGCAGGAAATTGGGGATATCGATCAATTGGAAACAAAAGAGCCGACATCGTCCACTTTCTGGCAGAAATGGTGAAAGGAAAAAGAACAGAAATGTTCCACCGTGTGTGGTCGGGGGGTTAGTGAAACAAAGGCACACAGAATTTCTCTTTCCTTTCATTGCCTGGTCATTTCCATATGTCCCCCGTGCTCTCCTTCCCATCCATCACATTTCACTCTGGGCAAGACAGCTGTCCGGGGCTGAAGCATATTCACAGTTCAGCAGTCCATCAAATTGCACCAAATACAGTAATTCTTCAGTCAAGCTGGAGCAGGGGGGCGGAGGGGTGGGAGGCAAAAAGTGTCAAGGAGGCAGAGTTGTGTTGGTGAACCTCGCCGAGCTTAACCCTTTGAGCACCAGGCGGTTTTAATGACACGGTCACTTTGTATTATAACAGCCCAGTCGCACAGCAGTTAGTGAAATAGTCACGAAATTGAATGTATTGATTTGTGTACGTAGACACAAAATTTAAAAAATGTTTTGTGATGGTCAGAACGAAATCATTTCGTATGTAATCCACATAATTATTAACCGGGAAGTATAAAGAGCAGCAAACGCCGCGTAGAGAGGAGGTCAGGGTGGATTAGTGGGTCAAAAAACACAGGACTATCGCCATGGAGACCGGTGTACGTGTCCCATGTGTTTCTTTAACGTGTCTCAATGATTTCATACATATTTTTTTCTCCTTTGCAAAAACTAGTAGTGCAAAAATGTACATCCCTGTCGTCTGCTGTGTTTGTTTACACTAAAGTCACGCTCGATCGTGAGATATTTTGCGAAATTTCCATTTTTTTTTAGTGGGGAATCTTGTTGTTCATGAATAGAATCTGTTAGTGTGTGGTGTGCTGTTCTGGCCAGATCGTTGCTCTCCACACACTATAAGAACAAAACTGTTAAATTTAACACGTCATTATGTGTGGGGTCTCACATTTTCAACATCTGTTAAGATTTTTTAGTGTGGGCCAGCCTTAAGTCCTATAAAATGTGTAATTTCTTATCTAAGTGCACCTGGTTCCGTGGATGCAGATTTGAGATGAAAGTGTGAAAGTCTGTAGGAGAGATTAAGATTAGAGTTTGCCCTAGATATATAAATGGTTGCGTTCAACAATTGGAAATAAACAGTATGAGAATTGGCGTATAGGCTTGAGGCTGGGGTAAAACAAAAGGGTTATTGATTCCGTACTATGAAATCTAATGCCCCATTTACTATGAATTCAGTGTTCTTGTTGACTCAAGTTAACTGAGGACAGTGACATATGTAACCCAAGCCCCAAGGAAGTGCTCCAGTCGTTGATCCCAACTTTCGTAGTGGCCAAACGGCGGTACTGAAAATTATGTGTCCGTCATGTGATGCCATTGGACCCAAAAATACTTTTTTTCCCCCATAGACATACATTGGGAAAGAGACGTCTGTAACTCAGCGGATAATTTTTTTTTAGGTGAATCAACTTCACAGTACGAACACTCTAATAGTCCTTATTTAAAAAATTAAGTTTTTAAAGTTGTAAAACGCACTTATAGCCAAATCCAGAGTTATTTCCCTTCCTCCGTTCATGTGAGTGAGACCCAGACCGAGGCAGGAGCGCAAGTCGTGACGACGGCGTGACGTTGGGACCCCGTGACCGAGTCATGTGACCGAGCGGACGCTACTGCCCATGTTCCATGTGCCCAAGATCCGGGTACTTTTCCAGACGGAAGTCGAGCCATTTAGGCTTCATGCGCCACTGAGCAACTTTCATAGGAATGAACGGGGCCCCGACTCCAACGCTGTATCCAGTTCTCTTTAAACATCCATGCTAGATGTACGCTACTCAAACGTTAGAGAGACACAGTCTGGAGAGGACCTGCTGCTGAATGTTAAAAATATAACTCAGATAAAGATGTAAACACAATATAATGTTGTCAAATCAGAATGGTGACAGTCTGAACTCTGTTATAAGCTTGTAGATCTCAGTGTGTGAGAGGCCCTGCTCACTGAAAGCTGCTGAGCGACACAGAGAAACTCCAGAATCGGTGAGTCGCTGTAATAAATAAGTGCTCTGCCACGATGCCCTAAGCTAGCAAGTTCAAGTGAAAAGGCCCAGAGTTAACAGAATTAGCATTAAGCTATGAACAGTGCAATTAGCTAACTGTTGTAGAGCTCAACTAAATTAAAGCTGCACTGGGAAGAATATAAAACGTGACATAAAGAGCGTTTAGCGACGTATATGAAACCTGCCTTGGCGGAGGTCTTCACTCTACAAGTGAACTTCTAGTTACAGACATATTTCTATGTTGCTTACAAAACAACTTCAGGACTTATTGTAATTTAAATTAATTTGCTATGAAACCATGGTATCTTTTTAAATTTGTTCTTTAAAAAGCAACATGAAAACAATAAGAAACCATCTGATTCATGAAACATGCATCAACCAATGAACTGTTCTTGATCGTATAAGGATGATGATAATAAATGTATCTGAGAGAACTTGGAAATGCTGGACCAATTGCACAAGTGTGGAAATTCAGAAGAAGTTTCATTCAAAATAAGAAATATCTGCTATTACGTGTAGATCTTTGCAACAGGTGCGTGCAGTGGATCAATAACTGGAGAGGCTGCATTTTTTTCATTGTGCGGCCTGGAGTGGGTCCGGATGTTGAGGAACAACTAGACCAGACATCCCACTAACTCCACACACTCAGGCGTCATGTACTTTGAAGAGGTAATCTGCTGTGTTGGATTGTTTTATGGCATACACCGGGGTTAAAGTGGGCCGGAACGATCCGGAACGCTGTCGATTAATGAGTAAATAAATCTGATTGGCAGTTTCATACATAATAATGTCAAGCGAGTTTATTCTAACCGTGTGCCGCAGCCTGGTATTCCTTCCAGCTGATGCCATCGAGATACTCACTCAATAAATCAGAAAGTAATGTCACCCCACGGTTATTTTCCCCCGCTGCACCACTAACACCGGCGGATCTTACTAGAAATCCCCATTGGAAGCGAGACATGTGAGACGTGACTGATCCACACCGACTCCCGTCTTCCGTGAACGAAGAAATCAAAAAAATCAGCAGTAAACTGTATCCATTAATTGATTTTATTATTGAATCAGGATTAACTCCTCAACCATAAGACTTAGATGCATACTGTATATCTAGTCTCCTTTGAAAGGTAAGAAGCTACGGAATATGATTACATGTAAGTAAGCTAAACTATATCACCATGGAGAGTACAGTGGAGATGCAATGAAAGAAAATACGATTTTTATCCTCGTCCAATATAAAATCTTAATTCCAAAGGCAATATCCCATGGATAATGATGCAACTGAATGCATTCTATTTCTCTTAACTGGGACTGTACATTTGTGGAATTTTTCACAATGTAAATGTCACAAGAAACACAAGGACTTTTCTATTTTTCTTATTTTCGGTATTGTAAGTACACTACACTACAAGGGCATAGGTTTGGGTTCAGGTGTTGGAGGCACAATGGAGTAAAAAAAAAAAATTCTTAAAATCATAGTTTCCATGACCGAGCTCAGACCTCATACTACATGAAGGATGATGACTTTGCATATTTATTACAAAAAAAACACTGTCCTTAACTGTCTTATTTTTGGCTGATGTTTGATTCCACCATCCTTTAAATGTAGGGTCGACGATGTTGGAAAGCTAGCATAATTTGAAAGTAGCATCGCCTCAGGATCTCCGTCTAAACCCCCCCCTCCTCTCGGGGCTCCTTCCAAGGCAACGCCCCCCACACACATGCACGAGCACCGCCGCATCATAACTACTTCACAGACACAGAGCGGAGAGAGGACCTCAACTCAACAACGCTACCTCATGACAAGTAACTGCGGCAGTGCTACTGCAGAGCTGAGTTTTCTCTTCCATTCTACAGTAAACTTGCGGCGGCGAAGCGCTTTGAGTTCAGGCTGGTGCACGCCAAGGGTAGTGTACGAGCAGGGAGGCAGGGAGGCATCTGATTGGTTCTTTCCAAGCGGACCTCGAGGCAGTGATTGGTAGACGTTTTTACAGGATTACAGCAGCTACAGATGACGGCTCTTTTCTGGTCCTTTTTCAGAGCTCATCAGTAATGGATCGCTGTCGGGGTGTAAAGACCATTTCAACCAATATAACAAATAGTGTATGCTGGAGAACATCGTCAAGCCTGCCTTTAAAGAAGAATATTAACTGTAAATAAGAATATAGATTAACTATTCTTTAACTGAAAGACATGCAGTGGAGGCGGGTCCCCCCAGTGGAAATCAAACCCTTCACACCATTATTATTAGCCGGCCTGCTTTTTTTTCAGTCCATCAAGTTGTTACTCTATTCCCCGGCATTCCATTGTGTGTGAGAAAGTGCTGCTGATAGCTCAAACAAGAATGTCACCGCAACAGTCCACAAGGTTGCAGAGGACATGAGATAACAGGCTCTTGAGATCCAAAGGGAAATCAAATGTGAAGGTGAAGGGATGATTGAAGGGAAGCTTGATTTGTCTACTTCGCTGGTGGAGGTATAGGTCCGAGAAAGAGATGCCACACAGAATGCATCCTCTATAAGATTCATTTTGCAATCATTTAGTGGTAAAGGATAATATAAACTGCACAAAAAAGGTAAGCCAACAGGACACAGTGGCTTGGATCCAAGATGCAGAACACTCATAAAAGCAAAAGCATTTCTTTTTTTCCAGTTCTTTCTGTAAAAGACTGTCACTATAACCTAAAATACAGTGGTCCTGCAGAAGCGTATTCCAAATGTCACTTTAAAACATGAGGTACAAGTATTTCATTTCCTGTAAATAGAGCTGTAACCGTGTGAGAGGTTTATTGTGCCGAGCTCTTTTTTCCCCTTTTTCTCTTCCGTTTGAGAGGTTTATGACTTTTTTGGGAAAGGCTTGGATTTGGATGAGCCTTTGTTCTGGCTGGGCCATGTTGATTCTTCACTTGAGAGTGCCTTGTTAACCCACTAAGCGAGCACACAAGTGCACTTTATTTAATGCATGGAGAGGTGGCACCTAGCCAGCTGCTGCACGTTTGTACATTATGGCAGGCTTCACTCAAATCCCCACTATTAAAGGCTGCCAGGCTTCCACTCCTGCACTTACTCATTATGTTGTGATCAACCTGCGGTGATCTTCTTCACCGCGGCTTGTTCCTCTTTTTCTCCCTCAAGGCAGATTTAAGCTTCCTCATGAATGCAAATGAAAAGCACCGTATTAATTCAGGGAATTCAGTCCCCCACCTGCATTTCCTACCTTATCATAGTGGAAATGTGCGCATGCCCCCGGTGCCTCTGGGAACTGTGTTGTCATGACAGGGGCAATAGCTCCTGGTTGGCTCTCTGAAGACAAATTGGTCCCAGGTGAGCGGCTAGATGATTCACAGACCCCCCCTGTAAAGCTTGAGTAGGAAAGAGTGACCACACCAGGACTCCCTTCTGGAGCCAGGGGAGCTCACAGGTTAGTGTCTACTGTAGTGTAGTGGTGGGGTCTTTACTCGCTGGCCTCATCAGGCTCTGCTCAAAGAAACGACGTGACGCCGCTACCGTGTGGCGGAATGATGTTGAACTTCTGTGGTGGGGAAAGAGCAAAAACGCACAAGTTTTGCTACGTTTATGCCTAGTGTCCACACTGCTCCGGCGTTTTCGAGCCCCTTAAAGTAGCACTAGGCAGTATATTTTTGGCATCATTGGGCAAACATTCCATAATAACCTTTCAGCATATTGTAATTCAAGTGTTCTGAGAGAAAACTAGACTTCTGCACCTCCTCATGGCTCTGTTTTCAGGCTTTAGAAAATCAAGCCCGTGACGGGAGACTTTGACCAATCACAGGTCATTTCATTGAGAGAGAGAGCGTTCCTATTGGCTGTGCTCCGGTCATGTGACCGGAACTTGGCGTTCCTTCAACAGATTTCACAATGGCGGCTGCGTCACAAACTTTCTCATTTTAAAGCTAAACCATGCACTACAAGATGATTCTGAAAACATTTGAGGAGAGAAATAGGCATTAAAGTAACAGAATATTGATTCATATTTGATCAGCGCTGCCTAGTTTGACCGTTTGGTCGGAGTTCGCGAGTGAATTACAGCCGGCTCTCATAGACGGAAGCTGGACAGCGGACCTCAGATCAGCTCTTACTGCTTGTTTTCTTCCGGTCTGTGAAATATTGCAGATGCCGTTAGGAGCACTGGAGGACACAGAGGAACCTTATTTTTTTCAGGTTACCAGTTTCATGTACTACTGTCAGGTATAGTGACCGTTTTGTAAAAATAACTTTTTTTAATCATATTTTCTCCAATCTCGCCTACTTCAGCTTTAAACGGAGACATTTGAAAAAGATTACGCAGACACACACGTTCGCTTCTTGATTGGGTCTTATCAGTCATGACATGTCCGTCCCTGATTCGTCATGCCCCGTCACGTGAGCCTTTTCCAGAAGAAAAAAAACAACATCAGCCTCAACCACCAGTGGTTATTTCAACATGGATAACGAGTTACAAGCGTTGCTGACTTTGTTGTCTATGCTAGCAGCTGTTGTGCAGTTAAATTCAGCATTTTATAATGCTACCACTACCTACATGCGCAGGAGGCAAGCAGTGGATCTTTACGGTGAATCACGGCAACTACCGAGAGGAAGCCCAAGAAACTTTTTTTTTCTGATAGAGATCGAGGTGCTTGTGGGTGAGGTGGTCCCTGAACACTCTTTTCCTCCCAATTCTACCGATCACGTAGTCCTCACAGTGCCGGTGCATCCATCAAGCAGCATTACGAGTGTCACCGCAGTGTTTATATGTAAGTTTGATAAGTCAAAACAATTTATTTATTTATTTAAAGGGACTGTTTGTAACTTCTTACACGTATAAATCACCCGGGTCGGTGTCCCATGCACGCTCGTATATGCGCGCTCGCGTGTGGCTATGCTGTTCAGACATGACTCCAACACAAACTACACGGAAGCACCAAAACCGCAAAGTTATATCTAGTGAAGCCCGTCTGTTAAACAGTGTTGGCCGCGGCGGGGGAGACCGTAGCTTTGGTCTCCAGGGCTGGAGTCTCTGCTGTACTCTGCTCTACTGCCTGCTTGCTTGCTTGCCTTCACTCAGCTCGCTCCACCTCACGTGCATGGCAAATTTGTCCTGCATTATGATTAGGACTGATAATGATAATGAGGATATGGAGAGTAACGATTGTGCGAGAGCTGTCACTGGCTTTACTTCCACACTTTGCTAATTTACACAATCCATACTGGTGAAGATGTGCCGGATGGAGGTGACTGGAGGAGGCAGAGTGTGTGGTGCACCGCTGGAGACATAGTTGCATCAGATAGCTGTTTTCAGTTTGTCTATGTATACTGTATCTCTCCCTATTAAATAAACCATAAACAAATGACTAAGTCATGTCTTGTTCACTGCAGCGATTTTACACACAACAATTTTGTGAAAACTAATATCGTACTCGGTGATATCTGCACACTATTAGAAGATATTATTAAAACTATTGCCGCTCTTTTCTGCCATTCTTTAATGCTATTTAATGTAATCTTGGATTTCTACAACCGATGATTATGATTTCAACAGCTGCTCCACAGCTGACCATGAGTGTCGGTAGTCCGGCCCTCTCCTCTGAGCTCCCGAAGAGGGGGACGTGATGATGAGACAGCGCTGATTAAATATTGAGCGGAATTCCATTTGAGATTTGAGTTGGTTTATATCTGTTTTATTTGTAAGGTGCTTATAGAATAGTAATGGCTCACTAGCACAAAATAACACTGCTGGTTTAAATATTTCTGATAAAATGGATCTATAAGTAACGTGTGATATGAAGTGAAGTTAAATGTGTATCACCAACTCACCATCTGCGTCGCCAGTTTCCCGCCTCCATAATGTGCGTACGCATGGGTCAAAGTTTCCATAAATGTGCGCACATTCTCCTGTCAAGTTTGTTTTTATAGATCACAACTTTTGCGTGGGAAGTGGCGTGGGCACATTTCAGGCCCCGTTTATTGCGTACGCAACGGTTATAAATGAGACCCCTGGTCTTCACTCTTAACAATAATACTGGAGGGGGCATGAGTGTTTGCCTGTCCTGTACTGACTGAATGTGCTTAGTGAATGAGCCTCATTCGAGGACAGGGTGAAGAACTCACAAATTCCTGACTTAGCTTGCCGTATAAGACCACTACTGCTCTTTCACATCAGAAGGAATGAGTTGAAGTGGTTTATACTTCTGATCAGGACACGTCTCTGTGGAGAAGTCCAAACGAGAGATGACCCCTGGGTAGACGCAGAGCACATTGGAAGGATTACATATCCCATTTGACCAGGGAACGTCTCGGGATCCCCTGGAGGGCGATGCTGGGAGAAAGATGTCTGAGCTGCTATTCTTGGCCTGATAGATAGATAGATAAAATAGATGGATGGATGATTGTATACCTACTTTCCTACATTTAGAAACATCCATTTGTGGAACTGTTCAAACTAAAGATCTTTGATAAAATTGTAGGGCGAACTGAAAGAAAGCCATTAATAGTCCTAAAACAATATTTTCAATCATTTCTACTCGCTAGAGCTGCAACAGAAGATGATTGAGCAAAAGGGACTTCAAATGAGGACAAAAAGCATTTCACAGAATAAAACGTCCAATTATTGTTCAATAGGTGTTGCATTTCTCATTGTGAGAAATGAGATGCTGCTTGTCAAGCTAAGAAACAAACAAGAGACAGCAGTCTGGACAATGAATACAGATTGCATCTGAAATATTAGCAGAGTTAATTAAATCCAAATTACGGTCGGGTAAACAGTGCAGCAGTTTTGGAATATCAGCCCCCTGGCTTTGAATGAATGTGTCAAACTGACAGTAATTTCCTAGCATTTCAAATTTAATGGAAACATTTGAAACCCGGCACCGGCAATGACTAGAATCACAAGTCATTTTTTATAGAAAGGAGATCATGCTGGAAAATGAAACACCAATACAAACACCGTGACACCACCTGAGACTCATAACTTTTAGTCAGACGTTAAAGTCTGCAAAGTTAACCTACTTTTTCTTCCGAGTAGTTTACACGATTCGCATACTTTCAAAATTGAAAGTCTCGATGAACAGCAGTTGAACATGTATGAAAAGAGAGGGAGGAAAACAGTCATTAAACTCCGGATTCTGAGAGCTGGCGAGTCATTCCCTGTAATGTTTTATTAATGCTGCCTCGCTGCCTGAGGGGTAAATGTTTCTTTTCCAGCCACACATCCACTTTAAGAAATCAATCATTCTGCTCACTAATGGCAGATCATCTCCACTGGCAGGGCTAGCAACATCTTTTCAAAGCCCCCTATCCCTGAGCTTTTACACTCTGATCACAAACTGCAGATTGAAAGAGAATAGCACTGATGGACCTGCATGAGGAACACATTACCGCGAGGGCTACAATAAGGTCTTCCTTAATCCTTCTGAGCAGCTCTGTGGAGGATATGTCAGCAGTAATTACTCGATCTTGTCAAATGAATGTCTGAATTATCTTCAGAGTTTCAAGACACTTTATTAATCAGAATGATGCTGGTTTCCATTACATTTGATATCTGTAGGGCTGGAAATGGTTCTAGGAACATTATCACATTGGCTTAGCCTTTAGGGCAGACTCCATCTGAGGGCGTTTTCACATTAGGTACGATTGATCCGTACCGTGCCCGAGTACGATTGCCCCCCCTCTCTGCTCAGCTTTCACATTAGTAAAGTTGTTCCGTACCCGAGTACACTTGCGTCATCATCCACGTGTATTTTATTTACGTTGAGATCAGCTGTACGTAGCGGAGCATCGTAAAACACTCAATTCAAACTGGACAGAAACAAAATAGAACTCACCAATATTGTCGTCGTTAGTCTTTCCAGCAATCACAAACTCTGGTTTGGCCGAAATAAACTCTAGTTTCACCGAGTTTGATGTGAAAATAGGCCGACTCTACACGTTTTCTCCCCCCCACCCCGTCTCTCTCTCTCTGCCCGCTGAGCAGCTGAGCGTCTCTGGTTCTTCGCAGAAAGACCATTAAATCAGATAAATAAAATAACAAACATCACTCAACCTCATCGCCTATTGTCTATATTTTAAGGAGCCTCTTGCCGGCCTTCCTGCTGCATCATCCACGGCCGTGCAGTTCAGAGGATGAGATCGGCGCATGTTGCGCACAGATACAGACATAGATATGAAACTGTTTTATGTATACAGATTTCGGAGGAGACCGGCGGCGTTGAAAAAAGCCTGACCTTTCAAAACTACTCGCTAACTGCTAACATTACTCACGTTAAATAGCGGTCCACTTCCGTGTTTCGGTACGGTTGGCTTTCACACCTGTTGCGAACCGTACCCGAGTACACATGATCCGTTCTCAAGACAACCTTTTCAAGTGGACTCGGGTACGGATCGACAAACCGTTCCCGAGTATGGTACGGAGCGTTCACACTGATCAATCAAACTGGACTTTGATGTGAAAGCACCCTAAGAGACCAAATAGGTTTTTTTGGATGACTGTTGTGAATCAGTCAGGTTAGAATATGTGACTGTAAAATAGGTGTTGGTTTACTGGGTACCAACTTGTGACCTCAGTGATGCTGAATGAATGAACCCTTAGATGATGGTTCTATGAATATAATTACACTCTCAACACAATTTCTAGTAAGAACAGGAAAGATGGTGATGGGTCAGTTAATCCAGTTCAAACACACTCTCATTGAGACGCCACTCATTTATTGTTGGCGGTTGAGAATATTCCTATGTGAAGATGTGTGGTTACTGAAATAAGGAAAATAAATGGAGCGTCAACAAAGAGAAAACTCAGGCTCTTATTCATTACAACGGGCAGAGTGCACACAAAGGATGAGCTGAAAAACTGTACAACGGTCCCTAATGGCGGCTGCGTATGTGCATTCGCTGCGCTGCTATAACTCAAACAATTGCCGACACAGCAACACATAACTAATTAACATAAATGCCATTGCCAGGGATCATATACATGACAAGAACTATCATATGCATAAATCGATGATGTGTAAATTGGCATATGTCCGTCAAAATATTACAGAAACTCGAGTGTCATCATTATACATGAGATGGTGTAATTACTATAGCGATGCGGAAGAAGACAACTGAAAAATAACTAGGCTACTAAACTAAATTTTCACATTCTCAAGGATGCACAGGATAATAAACCATGTGAATAAACAGAAATAGAGTCCAGAAAACTGCAGCTGTGAGTGAAGACTTCTTTAGTTCGGGCCAAAAGCTGTAATACTGATGGCGTGTTGAGTTGGTGATCAGATGAGACTTGTGATTGGCGTAGAGGGTGATTGGAATCGTATCACTCTCTGTTCATTTGAAGCAAGCCCCAAGAAAGAGAATTTTCATAGTGGCCAAACTACAACTTCCGTGTCCGTCACATGATGCCATTGGACCCAAGAAGACTTTTTCCATAGACTTACATTGGGAAAGAGATGTCTGTAACTCAGCGGATACATTTTTTTTTTAGGTGAATCAACTTCCCAGTATGAACACTCCAATAGCCCTTATTTTAATCATTAGGTCCTACAAGTTATAAAATGCACTAATAGCCGAATCCAGAGTTATTTCCCTTCCTCCGTTAATGTGAATGAGACCCAGACCGAGGCTGGAGCGAGGGCTGGGAGGTGGAGTTAGCAAGCCGTGACGACAGCGTGACGGCTGTGACCCCGTGACCGAGCGATGTGACCAAGGACGCAACTGCGCCCGCTCCATGGGCCCAATAGATGCGGAAGATCGCCGGAAGAGTCGGATACTTTTCCACTCGGAAGTCGAGCCATTGTATCTTCATGCGCCACTGAGCAACTTTCATAGGAATGAACGGGGCCCCGCCTCCAACGCTGTATCCAGTTCTCTTAATACATCCGTGATGTGAAGTCCACGCGCAGAGCCACAGACGCTAGGACTGTGCATGTGAACAGTGCATGAACATGCTTGTGGGGTAAACTGCTGAAGAATAGGTGATCTTCTGAACAGTGACCAACATATAGGAGAAAACAACAACTCACAAACTCTACCGTTTAAATGATGGCAACAAAAGTGGTCCTTCCAAATTAAAGAGGTGAGCAACCATCATCTACAGCAGTTTCCCTTTTTATGACTCATCACTTCCCTCAGTAGCATCTCGCTCCTCCCACCTCAGACTCAATGGGGATATGCATGGATGAGATGCGAGGGTGGAAGACTCTTTTCTGGCAAATGAGATTCTTGCTCTGACGAGCGTTATTTTAAAATGACATCAGTTCCTTTGACTTGTTGCACAGCTCTATCAACTGTTACTGGGCTGAGATTGTAGAAGATTGCAGTCTATCTGTATCTGAGCTTTCTATTTATGTAAAGCTATAGGTGGGCCTTTGTGATATTGGATGCTATATCACCATACAAATACCTGTATGCAGTCTTTTCTCCACTTCATTCCTTGCCTCCCATTGACAAAAATAACACAATTTGTCCCCTACATTTGCACATTTTGATGTGCAAGGTGCCACACATTTACTTTTGCCTCATCAATATTCATTAAGCACTGTGAATAAAGCTCATTCAAATCATTATGTGTAATACAATTATGAATGGAAATAATGTTTGTAATTGTATTTCACACACTCAATTGGATACATTGCATCACACAAGATTAAAGTTATTCATTAAGGGACGTATTCCTTAATTTAAGCACATTAAAAAAAGGATTGTCATTCAGAACATTAGAGCTGCGATGTGGATTTCGGTTGGCTGCTGCATCATACTTTTACAGTCTCCATTGCCTTTTAATTGATTAATCTAGCATAATCATCCATTCATGTATTTGTGTATTAAATCATAAAATGATTCATTAATTTGTATATCCCTGAGCTTTCCTATATTGGCACTGAGCAACGTATTCCCATACAACAGTTTGTATGATATCTTACAAAAAAGTTATTCCTCCTCTTTCATTCGTTTTCCTACGAATGTCCAGCAATACCTGTCAATTTCCGCTCTTTACATGCTTAGTACCTGATTTAACTGTTATCCGTCCATTAAACAGGCGTTATCAGTCGCTATAAGCACAGTAGATGTTGGTCAATAGGGGCCCCTCTACGTCGTCAAAGTGAGTGTAACTTAAAAGCAACACGTTCTCAGATGTTGTAAAACTGAATGAAAAGTCACCTTTTGAACACAAACAAAAAGGCTTCTTTAGGTTTAAGCAACAAAACTACAACTTCTTTAAGTTTAGGCAATAAAACTACATGGTCTACAGGTTTAGGAAACAAAACAACTTCTTCAGGTTTAGGCAATAAACTGTTAGCTTTAGGCAATAAAACTACAACTTCTTTAGGTTTAGGCAACAAAACTACAACTTCTTTAAGTTTAGGCAATAAAACTACAACGTCTACAGGTATAGGCAATAAACGGTGAGGTTTAGGTTATAAAACTACAACTTCTTCAGGTTTAGGCAATAAACTGTTAGGTTTAGGCAATAAAACTACAACTTCCTTAGGTTTAGGCAACAAAACTACAACTTCTTTAAGTTTAGGCAATAAAACTACAACGTCTACAGGTATAGGCAATAAACGGTGAGGTTTAGGCAATAAAACTACAACTTCAGGTTTAGGCAAAAAACTGTTAGGTTTAGGTAATAAATCTACAACTTCTTTAGGTTTAGGCAACAAAACTACAACTTATTGAGGTTTAGACAATAAAACTACAACGTCTACAGGTTTAGGCAATAAACTGAGGTTTAGGCAATAAAACTACAACTTCTTCAGGTTTAGGCAATAAAACTACAACTTCTTTATGTTTAGGCAACAAAACTACAACTTCTTTAAGTTTAGGCAATACAACTACAGTGTCTACAGGTTTAGGAAACAAAACTACAACTTCTTCAGGTTTAGGCAACAAAACTACAGCTTATTTAGGTTTAGTCAACAAAACTACAACGTCTACAGGTTTAGGCAAAAAACTACAACTTCTTTCGGTTTAGGCAAAAACTACGAACACAAAGACAACTACACATAGTTGGTTTCACACGGGATGCAAACTCAGGCCTCCTGTGTGAAAGCCCTGTGTTTTGTGTCTCATCCATCAGCCCCTTATGGAGTTTCACACCGTCTACAGCACCTGACTTCCGCTTCTGCTCCTGTCATAATTACTACGGTCACTAAAGGTCGCTGTTGTGTTCTTTTGTACCTTCTTTCGGTGATCTACTTTATGAATAGATGATAACACGTACTTGTGGGTGTAGTAGGCCCCTATTGACCCACATCTATAGGGCTTATAGGGACTGATAATGTCTATTTAGTAGCCTGACAACAGTGTAATCGACTGTGCATACAGTCTTTTCAAAATAAACTTCCGTCTTCACAGGAAACAAATTCCTTAGGTTTAGGCAACAAAACTACTTAGTTAGACAAAAGGTTGTGGTTTTGCCTAAAATAACCCCGGAAGTGGTGTTACTTAAGTACACCAGTTACGTGACGAATAAATCAAGTCCCGGGGACTCACTACATTGAAGACCTATCAACATCACTGCTTCAGTAAACCATCAATGTGTAAATTATTGTAATCATTAAGGTAAAATGATACTCAAACTTCTTATCATGAGTTCTATCATTAAACACAGCTTTTCTCTGTGTTATTTTATTGGCTGGATAAACTCCCCATCTATTTTTAGGCTTTCAGTTCTTGTTGAAATCCCACAGCCCTCCTGCTGATTCTTCTCTGCAATTTAAAATATATTTCTGATATTCTGGTACATAGCAGTGTGCAAGCACCATGGCAACAGCAAATAAAATCTTGGTCATTTGCTTGCATTATGAAAGTGTGCCCTGAAACCAGTTCTGTACCGGAGTACATTCAGGCAAAACCTGTCTGTCAGAATGCCCCGGCTCGCTTCACGCACCAAACAACAGTGTAGAAAATGCAGAATAGCCACAGAGCTAACCTTGACCGCGGCTGCCACTGTGGGCGGCTGATGGAGGAGCGGGGGAGTGGAAGAGGAAGAGGTCATGAACTGCCCCTCTGGTACTAAATGGATAATTCAACTCTATTCCACTAAAACACCTACTGGAGCCAGGAGGCAGGAGAGTTTGTACAATACCTCATGCCATCAACAACATAACAAGCTCCATCACCTCTTGGAATAAAGGAATGAAATGGTGAGCACATAAACACCTCCTACCCCCACTTTCTTTTCTATTACTTTTTTCTACCGTTCCCTGCCTGTAGCTCGCTACAATCCATCATCTTCAGCTGTGGCGGAGTCTCCTCAGGTTCCATGAGTGCTTAGTGCACCATATGGTTTCCCTAACAAAACATTTCTCCTCTCCGAATCCAACTTTCCCCGCCTCTGTTCTTTTTGACCTCTTGTTATTAATAGACAAGAAGATACAGAGCAAACCACTTAGGGAAATGCTCGCTATGTTACCACACATAAAAAATGACAGCAAAGGCTGAACAAACAGAGAATAATAGGATCTTTTCTATCTGTCCTTGCCTCCTACTGTGTTTTCATTTAGTTTTCATAGCACCTTCAAATTACACTTGCTTTTTTGTCAAACAAATATTTTGTGTTCTATGGCTCTGGCTTTTGTACTCCAATTGGATGCTTCTAACACTGTTGGTTTGGTTTATAGATTTGCATGTGTTTGAAGTTGCTCTCGATTAGGAATGGAACGGTTCAGGTAAAAAATCCGAACCGTTCAGTTCGCTAGTCACGGTCCGGGACGTGTATGAATTGTTCGGCTCATTTGAAATACGTTATGAGGCCGATTGTGTATTTTTTTCATGTAGAGTTAGGCTCCTGTGTATTGTCACACTAGAAATCAAGGCCTATTGAAGGAGGCTGGGACACGGATGGACATGGATCTCGAGGTACAGGGTTTAACATATGCGCAGTGTAACTTAAGCTGCGGCCGTGCGTTGCTATTGGCTCAATTTCGGCGAGGGCAGGCCAGATTTTACTGCGCATGTGTTGATGAAGCATGACCCAGCCTCCTTCACTGATGAAGTGGCGAGTGCGGCTGTCAGTCAGTTAATTGGGGAGGTTTAGAGTGAAAGATATGCAGCCTTGTGCAGTCGTGGAGGACGCTGGATTTCAGCATATGATTAACGTAACGTTACTTGAGCCGCGCTATACACTTAAGCAACACAGTAATTCCAGCAGCACAATCCCTGTAATGTGTTTTATATTTATTAATTATTTTTAAATAACACAGTGGAACAGAAATCCAACCGTATTCCTTTCCAAATACTGCACTTTTTGAGTGGAAAAACTAATCTTTCAATTAAGAGCTGCTAATCAGGGAATTGAGACATACTATGTTATACTGTTCTTTTTTTTGTATAGTTCTGGTTGAGCTTATGCTACAATTTATGTTGATGGCTTTAGTCTATAATCACATCATATTTATATGAAAATAACAAAGCTGCATTTTTTTGTTTGCACTAATTACTGTAGAAGACCTATTCTTTCAATTAAGATTTGACAATGAAGAAGTGTTTATGTAAGCCATACTTTTGTTAAGGCAAACATTTGTAAACTTATTTTTGCCAAATAAATGAAAAGCATGTTGAAATCAGAACATGACCTCCTCACTGTAACATAAATGTACCGAACCGAACCGAAAACCGTGACCCCAAAACCGTGATATGAACCGAACCGTGAATTTTGTGAACTGTTCCACCTCTACTCTCAATACTAAATAAACAAGGCAAAAGTGAGCATGTCTCACATAACCCCGCTCACTGCTTGAAGTAGGGCTAACGGTTTTGCCCTTTTGGAAAAACTTTCAGAAATTTTGGGCAGCCTAACACCCAAAAGGCCCAAAACATTTTTTTTTTATAACAAAATCAATGTGACAGTCTGAGAGGGGTGTTTTATTGCAGGTAAAGACATTTTTGAAGTATGCAGGGTGAGTAATGGAAAAAAAACGTCACCATTTTGTATAAGTTGTACCATCATATACTGTACTTTTGGCTACATCTGAAGGTGGTTTGTCACTGCGTATCACTTTATCATTGGAAAGATGAAGGCTTCAGAGCGCAACATGAAAATCATCCGGGGGTGTTTCTGAACAGCTGAATTGTCGAGTACACTGCTCATCACATATTCCTTCCTCAGGATGTACAACGATTAGTCACTCTACCATTTATCTGTAATTGTGTGTTATTTTATCCTCTTTTAATGGAAGGATTACTTTGTACTTTAAGCTGGCTTTATTTGTTTTTTCTGAAAGTATAATAATAATATAATGATGGACTGCTGCACTTTTCTGCTCAACGTGTGTATTGCACTGTGACAAAAACCTTTATAACCACTCAACATTTCTCAGGCGGTGGTATTATCAAAAGTGACACGGACTGCAGCAGCCACAATCAATATTCCAGGTTTCTTCAACATCTACACTCAATATCTCTTACACTACCCTTAAATGCCACCGATTCTCCAAACCTAACACGCAGCAACTAAAATGTGCAATAAAAGCAGACCGGAGTGCAAAGGCAGCCGATGGAACTGCCAAAACATTAATTTAGGAAAATCATTAAGCCACCTTCAAAGACCTTGTCGAGTCAACCTGTCTCTCCGCCGCCTCAAAGGGGTAAACATATCCCGTCGGCAGCGAAATAGTTTTGTTCACTTTTTGTTGTAAAGTCAAATGAAGGATAAAGAAACAATCCGTCTCATGTAGCTCATTAGAGGAGAGATGAGCCGGTCGCTCCCAGCAGAGCAAGACCCATCAGCTGTCAAACACCTGCTTTCCATGTCTAGGAGACAGGCAGACAGGGAGCCTCACAAAGCTGAGTGCAAACAGTCGGGACCGACTGTAAAACATCCAAAACAACATCAAGAGGAATACGCCACATCATTACGACTAACACCCCATTCCGCAAATATACGACAACATGATAGCGGCTCGGAGCCTTTGTTGAGATTCAAAGCGTCTTCACCGCCTTAACGGAGACAAACACCTAATGAAGGCTCAGTTTTCATTCAGTAAAAAGGCTAAATGAGTAGCGAGGATTCCCCGCCAGTCCTCTCTTTAGAAGAGCCCTCCCCCCTCTTCGTTAACCCCAAAATAGATCAGGCTCGGTGAGGAATTCATTAACTCTACTTGATCCATGCCAGAGGTGAAAAGACAAATTGTCCATTTAGTATACGCCTGTCCCAGGAGACCTTTAAGGGATCGCCCACCACTTGGTGTGTTTGACTAATCACTTCCACGTCAGAGTGGTTGAGAAAAGAGACGCAGAGGCTACAGGCTTACAGGCTGTCATGAAATTTGCACTTAGAGCTTTTCCCTCCTGCAATTAGTTCACTGATATCTGCTGACCTTACTGTTAATTATTAGGGTTGGGCGATTGGACGAATACATCGGCTATCAGCGATTGGCTACCACCTCAGCCGGCGTGCACCGGCCCTCACTTTCATTGCGCCACGGGGTTTTGCTTGCACCCTCTGACTCACGCGTGCGTTAGACTCCTTGGTCCGTGTTTCAAGACGGGTCGGGTGGGTTGCAGACATCGCCGCAGACCCCTGGCGCTTTTTACGTGGGCCGAGCCCCGATCTGGCGGCGCGACGCGGTTGTCAACAGTCGCACCGGGAGAAGGGGGGAGAGAGGGCGCAGCGAGCCCTTTGTCCACGGTGCAGCGAGGTCAGGGCGGGGAGCGCTGTAAAGCTGCGACCGCGAGCCACCTTCGCCCCGAGCCTTTCCAAGCCGAGCTAGAGCCGGTCGCGGCGCACCGCCTCGTATGCGGGACTCCCCAGCCTGCCGTGTGTCGCTCACACCCTCCAGCTGGCTGTTAACGAGGGTCTTTTGACACAGAGAAGTACTCGTATCGGTACTCGGTATTGGAGAGTACCCAAATGTAAGTACTTGTACTTGTACTCGAAAAAAGTGGTATCGGTGCATCCCTAATTACAATTATAAGGTGATATTTTGTCTGTAATTTTAGCCCAATCACACAGCAGTTTGTGGAATAGTCAAAAAATGTAATCGTCAGTCGTCGGGAAAAAATGTTGGCATTGAGCATATCTGCAAACCAGGGTATGTTGAATGTCAACGTTTTTGCATTCATTCAGAACAAGTGACATAGACACTAGGCGGAGGTTGGAGAGAGGGGAGGTGGATGGGCCCAACAAACACAAGGCTTTTTATCCAGGAGACGCTGTTTGTGTCCCGTGCGTCACGTTACAATCAGCTGTTCATTCATGTCCCGTGTTGAACACAAACTCTGATCTTTTTTCTAACCATAACCGAGTAGTTTTGTTGCCTAAACCTAACCAATCGTTTCACGACCTTAACCACTTGGCAATGCGTTTCTGCAAGCGTGATACGAGTCTGGGGTGTAACGTATTCATGAAATGTATCCCTGTTTTGCAGAAACATACAACGCCGACATTTTCTCTGGCGACTGGGTTGCACTCCCAACTCGTGAAATACAGACGCCTGGTCAGTCAGTGGCCCTGCGCTTCAAACTATGACGCTCTACGTTCCCCACCAGCGTCACTTTCAGACGTGTCAGGGACGGCATGTCAGCTTCTGCTCGTTACATGCATTATGTCTTTTCAAAATAAACTTCTGTGTTCGCAGGAAACGTACAGTTTACACTGGAGTTAGTTGAAAGCCTGAAGTGACTCATGGAGACGCTGAAGGGTGCCTCGGTGCGTCAGTATCAGATGCCAAGGGGTACTCACAAAGCGTAGTGAGAACAGGTTGCAGCAGCAAGCACATTCTTGAGAAACTCTAGCCTTTTTCTTGTTACATATTCATATTTAATTCCATCATTGCTCAGAATAATGGCTGCTTTCATCAGAAAGAAAAACAAAGCATTTTTACTTAAAAGCATGAGTGGATGGAAAATTATATTAAATAAGGCATTCAGAGTGATAGTTATCTGGAAGCCTGTGTAGTCTTATATATACAACACCAAAGGGCAGAGGCATTGTGATATATAACCGTATATATATTCATCCTCTACCTGCTGGAAAATAACTGTGAATCTGGTCTAGAGATTCATTTCTCATTAATAACACCAGGGAAAACCTCAAAACTCAAACATTTTTCGACAGTGAGAAAATGTAGATAGTACAATTGCTCTGTATTACACCTTACTTCTGGCTAAATTCAACCCTTAAATCACACGCGGCTTCGCTTTAAGAGGAAAGCTCATTTTGTCAGAGGAGTAAATGATCTTCTCGCTTCCCTGGTTTTCCCCCTGTTTCACCAAGCAAGAGACTCACTCTTAATCTCTTCATGAAATGAGACTATAAACAATGAGAAATTCACCAGACATCTCCTATTCCATTCCACTGGAAAAGGTTGAAGTTAGCCTTGGGCAAAGCTGTTAGTGCTTCATGCTCCAGCAATCTGGCAACTACTTCTGTTGGGGAACCTTCGCGCAAGGGTGAGAGAGGTTGTGTTTCTTGCCAGGCGGCATGATGTGTTTTTCTTTCTGTGTTTTTTTTTCTCGCATTTGTTTTGAAAAAAAATCAATCCTTTAGTTTCGTGGAGTACTGAGGAGAAAAAGGGGAAATGAGGTTGTGGCAGGGACACGTCTGAGACAACTCTCTCTAGCTAATCCATGTGTTCCCATCGGAATAGGTACCTCATGGACAAGATGACATGTATAAATTGTCACTGTATAGTTCCAAAAATCTATAAAGGTCGTAGGAAGCATTACTTAATCAATTGTTCCGATTGAACTGAACTGATATTGTTTTTCATATCCATCTCTACAGAGATTCAATTTACATGTGTTAACTTGGGGTGTCACGATTCGATTCAACTTTCGATTTAAAGGTCCCATATCGTGCTCATTTTCAGGCTCATACTTGTATTTGTGTTTCTACTAGAACATATTTACATGCTGTAGTGTTCGAAAAAACACATTATTTTCCTCATACTGTCTGCCTGAATATACCTGTATTTACCCTCTGTCTGGAATGCTCCGTTTTAGTGCATTTCAACGGAATTGCAACGGAATTGCATTGCCTGACAACAGTTTGGGTCCATGTTTACTTCCTGTCAGCTGATGTCATTACTATACACTGCAACCAAGAATATATTGGGACACATTTAGAATGTTTACGTTTAAAACCGTGTAATGGTCTAAATATAGTATATTTGTGATATCACAAATGGACAGAAATCCTAACGGCTTGTTTCAAACGCTCAATTGCTGAATACGGGCTGTGTGTATTTCTCCGCTTCGATACTTTCACAGTATTTATAAAGCACTTAAACCTGCTTTATAATATAAAAGACATGAAAATCTCACTTTTTACACAATATGGGACCTTTAAACATGCCATTGTTAGACTATGGAGTCTTGATTCGTAAAGACCAACAGATCATTGGTTTTATGCCCTGACAACTGTCATTTACACTTTCAAATCCTTCTTTAAAAAGAGAAATGAACACCCCTTTTTATTTAGAAAGTCAGAGCTTTGGACACAGTCGGGTGCGCTGAGAGATGGCACTCAGTAGTCCCGCTGGCTTCTTGCCACTATTGGCTGCTCTCATTCAACAACGTTGAGTTGAAACAAACGTAAAAATTCCACCGTGGTGTTGTTCTGTCGGGAGATACAGTGACTTAACGTAAAACTGAGTAAGAGTAGAAGCTGTGAGTAAGGAAATGTAACTAACTAACTAAAGTCTGCCAGCCGCTAGGCTAATTCATGCAGTGTACAATGCCAGTCATACAGGAAGTGCCCTGAGTATCGTGGTGCTGGACTGAGTAGTTTCAGTTTGCTTTATGTTCCAAAATGTGAATTTTTCAAAAGGTCACTTATTCTTCAGCAGTTTAACCCACAAGCATCCCCTCACCAGCCCATGCACTGTTCACATGCACAGTCCTAGCGTCTGTGGCTCGGCGCATGGACTTCACATGATCAGAGAGTGATACGATTCCAATCACCTACTACACCAATCACAAGCCTCATCTGTCCTCCAACTCAACTCGGCATCAGTATTACAACTTTTGGCCCGAACTAAAGAAGTCTTCATCACCGCTGCAGTTTTCTGGACTCTATTTCCCTTTGTTTATTGATATGGTTTTATCCTGTGCGTCCATGAGAATGTGAGTATTTATTATAGTAGCCTATTGGTCAGTGTCTCATGTATAATGCTTGTGCATTACATTGCGCTCATGCTTCTGTAATAGTTTAACGGACATATCGACAATGTTGTTGATGTTAATTAGTTGTGTATTTCTGCGTCAGCAATCATTTGAGTTAGAGCAGCGCAGTGAACGTGCATACGCGGCCGCCATTAAGGGACCATCGTACAATTCTTCTGCTCACCCTCTGTGTGCACAATGCCCATTGTACTGAATGAGAACCTGCTCTTTGTTGACGCTCCCTTACAGTTATGATGTCTGTCTTCTCCTTATTTTATTCATGTTTAAACTGTTTAGCTTTGCACTGAAGTATGTTTGCATGTGTATTTCATACCATACTGTTTGTTTATTAGTACTACATATCACCAATGCCTGTACATGTTTTCTATTTATTTTCTTTATTTCAGTAACCACCATACACACACATCTTCACATAAGGATTTATAAACCATCTACAATAAATGAGTGGCATCTCAAAGAGAGTGTGTGTGACCTGGATTAATTGACCCATCACCATCTACCTGTTCTTACCGGACAACCTGCAAATAACATTAATAGAACCATCACCTAAGGGTTCATTCATTCAGCATCACTGAGGTCACACGTTTGGTATCCAGTAAACCAACACCTATTTTACACAAATGTTACTTTTGCTAGTGTCTGTAATGTGTCTGATCAGAACACGGTGGCGTATGTAGGAAATGTTTACGTTGATAAGGCTGCCACTTATTTTATGAGAAAATCAATAGAAATAGGAGCAATAGACTGAATTCCCCACTCATTCTGAACTTCTTAGGATGGTGCTACATACTGCATGCAGCCATCTTCCCTCCTTTCCTCTCTCATCAGGCCTCCTGCAGAGGATCTCTCTGCTCATTAACCTTTGTGCTACAGCACACCCTGGGGCGCCGTTTTTTTTTCGGGCGCAGTCGCTTCTTTTATGTGACCCAGGGTCTGCGTGCTGGGCCATTTCACTGCTTGACCAGATGCCTCCCATCACTCCTTCTGAACCTCTTTAGCACATTTCTGCCTTCCTTTCTCTGCCCCCCCGTCCTCTGATAAAAAAAGTCTTCTGGTTGCAGAGTCCTCCTGTTCTCCTCTGCAAACCACCAGAGGGTATATCCTCTAACTCTGCACTGTCCCGGCACATTAAATCAAATATATGTCCTTCTTTGAGCAGCGTCTGCCTTATGCCCTCCTTTGCTACTTTTTCAAAGGGAGAATCTCATAGAAATTCTCTGAATGTCACGCGCCCAGATTTTCCACCAAAACAACCATGCGAGGAGAGAAAATCGCCCAGGCATTTCAATTTGGGCTGCCAACTGAACTTCTCAAACCAACTCAAAGTTACTTTTTCTAATTACCACTTAAATCCAATTACAAAATCTGATTTCCATAGAGCCTTTTAGGGATAACACCAAGGAATAGGCGAGGTCATATTATATTCAGCACGGCAAGAAATCCAATCCAATCCGAAAGAAAGTTTTAAAGTTGATGTCAGTCTTGTTGTTTTAATAGCCTAAATCTAGGGCTGTCAAAGTTAACGCCATAATAACGCACTAACCCAATTCATCTTTCAGAAGTTGTAGCGGGCTCAGTTTTAAATCTAGAGTAGAAATACTGGTATCATATGAAACTAGAAAACCTAATGAATCCATCGGTACCAACCATGTCATACTAGCTTGTCATGAAGGAGGTTAAATTATGCTCCAAATTTGCTCTTAATTTTGGCGAGGAGAAACTGGCATGGCCATTTTCAAAGGGGTGCCTTGACCTCTGACCTCCAGATATGTGAATATAAATGGGTTCTATGGGTACCCATGAGTCTCCCCTTTACAGACATGCCCACTTCATGATAATCACATGCAGTTTGGGGGCAAGTCATAGTCAAGTCAGCACACTGACACACAGACAGCTGTTGTTGCCTGTTGGGCTGCAGTTTCCCATGTTATGTTTTGAGCATGATTTCAATGCTAGATGCAGTACCTGTGAGGGTTTCTGGACAATATCTGTCATTGTTTTGTGTTGTTAATTGATTTCCAATAATAAATATATACATACATTTGCATAAGGCAAGCATATTTGCCCACTCCCCATGTCGATAAGTATATTAAATACTTGACAAATCTCCCTTTAGGGTACATTTTGAACAGATAAAAAATGTGTGATTAACTTAATCCAGATTAACTATGGACAATCATGCGATTAATTGCGATTAAATATGTTATTCGCTTGATAGCCCTGATATCTATACAACCAATGTGACATTATTAAATTGTTTACTAGAGCACAAAATTGTCTATCTAGCCTTGTAATGTTACATAACATTACTCCGTCGCTTACATATCGTACCATACTGAACTACGTAACAAACATACTTATTTAAACCCAAACCATGATATTTCCTAAACCTAACCAGGTAGTTTCATGTGAACACGTAAGTTTATTTTGAAAAAACAGAGAATGCATGAAAGGAGCATAATTCACCGTCTGCAGGAACAGATGAATAGAGTGTTTACTGAGGGCCTGCTTTTGTGCAACTCCAGAAAAAATTGATCAGAAACCAAAAGAGGAATAACCAAAAGAGAACTAAGGTAAATAAGAAGGTAATAATTATTGTCACTCTGATGTATTTTGACATCCTTTATTCATATATTTGCTACGAGAGTAATCTCACACGCTGCAATTAATTTTCTGGAGGGAATGCGGGATCTTTAGCACACAGAGTAGCAAGGCGGCAGAGTTTGGGTCTAATGAAGCAAAAACTACACAGCTATCCATTTGTGTTCCATTTTAATGAAATGACTAAACATTGCCTTGGGCTTGTATGCCAGCAGAGCAGTGTGCATTACATTGACAAAAAAGGGCTTTTGTGCCTCTACTCATCACACCCCATGTAGCCGCAGTATGTCACTGAATGAAAGTATTTCTTAAAAATCCAATGTGATGAAATTGTTCTCAATATCCTGCCCCGGGGGGTTGCATAATAAAACATTTGGGAAGTCCTTTGTTGTACATTATTGTCTCCGGTCTTCAAAGACAAGCTTGATGAGCAGTCGTGCAGTCAGTTGAAATACAGTGCAACACCTTCGCAAACATGTTTCCACCTTGGAATACAGTGAAAATCTGCAATGTTGCAATAAAATTATTATTTAATTGCTGAGTTATTTCTAGAGCTAATATGGAAATATAAAATGTATCGTGAACTTTAGACAACTTCCTCTCTCTCTAAGTTCACTTTTCTCCTTCACTGTCTTTATCTCTCCGTCTTATTCTTTTTGCTCCCATTTCCGATTCAGTTGTCAACACATCACAGGCACCCACTTTTGTCATTTCCAATGTCGTCCTTATCCTCGACAGACATTTCTTGGCTTCCTCTTCTTCTTGCCACCTTTATTTTCCTTCCCCCCTCTGTGTCACTACCTCTTCCTGGGCCCCAGACTGCTGCCGCCGCCGCCGCTTCGCATTCTAATGAAAGCAGGGGAGAAGCATAGACACCCCGAAAAAAAGGTCCCTCAGCACTGATTGCCTTAATTCTAACTCCCTCTTATCATCTGCCTTTTCTACACAATACCTCAGCAAAGCCGCTCACTGTTACACAATCTGTTCCTACCAATGTAGGTCTGAGGTGCAATCCAATTTGTTCTCTATCCTCTTCACTCTCCTCGTCCCTCCGGCCCACCCACCTTAACTCTCTTATTCTTCCCTCTGACAATGATTCTGCCTCATGTTTCACCGGGGCGACGACTATCATTCACAGTCCTTCACTTAGAAACAAAGGTTCTTCCCTTCAGTACTTTGCAGCAACTTACTTGACAGTAACGGGGATAAACAAGACTAATGCTGTGTCTCAATTCACGTTCGTCCATCCTTATAACTCACAACGGTCCAAAAGTTGAGTGTGAACGCTGGACACTACTTACCCTCCGTGGTTGCCATCTTGGCTACGTAGCAGAAAGGAATTGGGGCCACCAAACTTGTGCAAATGACGGAGATGGCAACACACAAGCAAGTAAAAAAGTAAAATCACGTTATTTTTTATTCAGTTTTAATACAACTGTCATGTAAACAAACAAGCCGGCAGATATTTTGGCAGGTGCCAATCATGGTCAAAAATGTTGGTGGTAAAGCTCCGTCCGGTTGCAATTTGCATTTAAATGGACTTGCATTTATATTGCGCCTTTCTAGTCTTCCGACCACTCAAAACACTTTACACTACATGTCAGCATTCACCCATTCACACACACATTCATACACTGATGGCAGAGGCTGCCATGCAAGGTGCCAACCTGCCCATCAGGATCTAATCTAAATACTCATTCACACACCGATGGCACAGCCTTCAGGAGCAATTTGGTGTTAAGTATTTTGCTCAAGGACACTTAGACGTGGACTGGAGGAGCCAGGAATCAAACTGTTGAACTTCCAATTGGTGGGCAACCTGCTCTACCCCCCTAATTACCACTAAAACCAAATTACAGATGAGGCTGATGGAAAGGCATCAGTTTTGTATTTAGTCATAAACTAAAGCATTGGACAAATATAAATGATGACCCGATGATGGCGCTAGACGAAGAATTAAGGGATGGCCAGAGTCATTACAACTTATCTCGAGGGGGATGTTTGCTAACCTGACCCACCAGACGGTTTGTTACACAGAACCATCAGAGAAACCGTCATTGACTGTTTGGAAAGAGGCAGGCGCTGTCAAAAAAATACTTGGCAAACTCAAACTCTTGCCGCACCAGTTGGGAAAAGAGCAAAAAAAAAATTCCATGTAGAAAAGCCGTCAGTGCCGTTCTTTGCTCTTTTTTCAATAAAGTTCAGACAGGAACACTCTCGTCATAGATTGAACCATTTATTGCAAAAATGGACATACATAGTTATGCATGGCGTTTATGGCTCCACTCTCAAGATTCTCCCTGGTCTAGCAAAGCAGCATGGTAAGCCAAGACAGGGAGCACAATGCAGAAACCATCCCCCCTCCCATAGAATACAAGAGTGGGCCCAAGGCGAGATATTGAATACCATTTTAACCATTGAGCCATGCATGTTAGGACTCTGAACTAGAAGGTGGAGGCTGGGGTGATGGGGGGCAAAGCTTTGCCGGCAGCAGCGGCGGTGTGTAGTAGCATTGGTGTTGCAGTGATCAGTGAGGAAGGAGCTATATTTAAATGGACCGCCTTGTTGTGAGAATGGGCTGCGATTGGTGTGTGACTGATAGCGATTCCATTAGCTGGCTGTCAGCCTATCAAGGCTGGGCATATGACTTCCGTGTCCTGAACGCTAGGCTTCATAAAATACTCTCCGGTTCTGAACTGATGCTATCGCAGCATCTACACTAACCTCTTCAGGAGCCACCATCGTTGTTTAGTCACACACCACTGCCAGTGGCTCCTCACAGGATGCTGATTGGTTCAGTCACTGGCTCGCCGGACACAAACACATTACTTGAAGCCTGACAAGATGGATTTTCATATGATAAGTGATCCCCTTGATTCTTGCGTCCAGCTGCCGTGCAAGGTAGCCGCAGACATTTACCTCCGAACCACAAATATCAACCTCTCGGTGGCGCTAGAGGAAAATCTGGGATCAAAGCATTGTTCTTGTTCTGAAGCATTTAGCTTTCAACAGCATACGTCTAAGAGCACAATTGCCATCTATAGTAGGCCGCTGTTAAAAACACAAGATGAGAAGGTTAATCCAAACTGCTTGTTGCCGTTACTGTTGGCCTTAGCAGAGGCCAGTCATGATGACATTAGAGCTATGTGCTTGGTAAGTCCCTGTGGATGTCTGGGATCTAATTATGTTCAGCTCTGCACTCGCAAAACATTGCCAGGACATTTCTCCCCCTGTCACATTACTGTGCTTTCTGGGATTTCATCTCTTCTTAGAGAAAAACACAGATGGCACATTGGAACCGATGTGTTCAGGACTAAATGGGCCATGAACATTTTGGCCTGACCTCTTGCAAGAGTGCACATCCCTAAAAGAGAAAAATGCATGTCACCTTTTTTTCCAAACCTTTGCGAAGCTTTTTCTCCCTTCCCCTCTGTGAGACAGTCAAGGATTCAATAGAAAAACTTGCCTTGCTCTCTCGTCAATGAAACTTCCTCTAAGTCAATAAGCCATGTGCCAGCACGACATCAAGTTATAATAGTCAAAGTAATTAGCTGTTACATATTGTGACTCCACAGGGAGACTTCAAAATGGACATATGGACAGAGGCTGTGAGGCTGTGAAAGTCATTGCAATTAGCTCATTTCCTTATTGAGGCCATCAACAGCTTGTCAGCATGGCATTTTATTGCCACGTTCTCAGCAGGATAAAACTAACAACAAAGACACTGGAGTGGGCATTAACGGCACCTGTCATTTCAAAGGCATGACATGGCGACTAAATTCTAAATGCTATGTCTAAATGTTTGGTAACACACCGAGAGCACAGTCACACAGTTGGGCGTGTTCCCCAAATGTTGGTGCATTTTAGTACAAGAGCAAAAAGCCTGACGAAAAGAACATCTCTGGAAAAGCAGTGCTCTCACAATCCTATCTCGTACAAAAGACATCTCTACACTGCCAATTTGCAACAGAATATAGTTTTTGAGAGAAAAATAACATCGCCCAAATTACCTTGTTCTATCAGTAGTTTGAGGTTTGTTATTGAATATATTCCCTACAATATCTGCAACCCAACCACCCGAAAAAAAAATGGTGGCATTGGACATTTCTGCAAACCACGGTTACATGTTGTTGTTGATGTTTCTGAACCAAAAATATGTTTCATATCAACCTTGTATCACGCTTGCAGAAACGCACAATGCCACGTGGTTAATGTTGTGAAACAATCGGTTAGGTTTAGGCAACACAAAGTACTTGGTTAAGGTTAGAAAAAGGATCATGGTTTATGTTCAACATGGGACCCGAACAAACAGCTGTTTGTAAAGTGATGCACAGAACATGAACAGCGGTCTCCTGAATGCAAGCTTTGTGTTTGTTGGACCCACCCATCCATCTCCCCTCCCTCCAAAACGGTGCGTCTCTTTTCGCTATTTAAACTACGTCACTGATATTCAACATATCCCTGGTTTGCAGAAAGTGCTTGTCTTTTGCCATGACATTGCCAGGCTCTGATTGTTATTTTAAGTGTCTGTCTGACATTATGGAAAGAGTCTCGCTAATGGAGAAGTCTGAAATCTGGCGAGGGGACGTGTGGCCAGAAGACAACAGTAGAATACATCCATCGTGGAAACGCAAGTGACAGCAGCGCAGAGTTTGTTGTGTTGGAGTACAGAAAGCATAGTTTAGTGTTATCTAAAAATATTTTCAGTGTCATGGCTGAATATTTAGATGATCAGAACAAGATTTCTCCGAGCGAGATGCACAATAACAAACAGAAAGTGAAATGTAAAGGAAAGGTTTTATTTCTCTGTATGGTCCTTTCCTTAATGTTATCAGACACTTATTATAACAATCTGAGCCTGTCAGTGGCAAAAACAAACGCGTTTAGTGGACGTACATTGACGGTGAGGAGTTGTGCTGAGCGATTACATTGCAGCCCGTTTAGCAGCTTCCGCCTGCAGCGTTATCTCTCAATACTGGACAAATTTCTAGGTTAGGTCTAGGTTGAAAAATACCAAAATTACCCTTTGAAGTTGCAGTGAGTTATTTATTTTTGCCACCTGGGGACAGCTGAACGAGCTGTAAAACTAATATTTACATATCTTATACAGTTGATATGGCAAATATGTTAGCAAGCAATGGCGTATTTTCACACCCAGCAACAGCCTGTTCACACAAAAAGATGTGTAAATGCCACGATAATGCACAAGGCGTTTAGCGTGCAATAAGTACGCTTTTCTTGATTGACGCCTTGTATCCTGTACTGACTGCAATGTAAAGCCATCCACGTATAAATGCTACGGTACGAGTGACAAAGTATAAAAAGCAAAAAAAACGGGCCGGGAGGTGGATCGGTCCAACAAACACAGGACTTTTAACCAGGATACCCGTGTTCGAGGCCGTTGTTGACCGGTGTTTTGTAAGTTAGTGACGTCACATGTTTTTTTCTGTAGTTGTGTAACGTTGTTTCCATACATGGTTTATTTAGTTTACTTACTTATTTTTAGTCCAACCATGACGTTTTCTCTTGCCTAAACCTAACCGTACAAATGACGCGAAAAGGCAAAAATATGTACTCATGACACGCAAAATGTCTGTGTAATGTCGTGATATTTAGACACCTTCCCGTGAGACCTGGTTGCCAGCACATATGGAGTAACATTAGCATGCGCATTCGATTCAGATATTCATTCTCCATTTAGCTCTGTTTTGTCTCCACCAGCTCCTCGGGGGGGGGGGGAGATCTGTCTCTTTAGCCGACTTACTTTGTCTATCTGCCGTCCGGTGATGGGCAAAGTAATATATAGTCACAAAACAGCTGCCCACTGTAGCTGGAAATGATGAGAGCAATGAGACTGAACCGAAACAGGAAAGTCTTGGGACGTAAAACCAAAACATTGAGCTGAAAGACACAAAAAAAAAATATTTATGTTGAGCTGAGGGGAACTGAAGAGTTTGAGTAAACATTATTTATAGAAATAAAAAAAACGTGGAACTGTGTTGTGCCTACACACTATCTTACATTCCACTGACTGTCCTCATGTATGCACACAATGTCTGCTTATAGCTTCCAGTTGTATCAGCAAGCATGCTAACCTTTCTCACAGTTCATGCATGTGGAGTTCACCTGATTTGTTGTGGTCAATGACTTCTGTATTGATCCGATCGACTTCACACAAGGCAGGTGTATTGGTGAGGACCCAAGGAAGTGTAGTGTCGAGTGTGAAGTCGTTTGGATGAGCGATTCTCGAGAAAAAGCGACAAGCAGCAATACCGGAGGCTGAGCAATCGGCCGAACAGACACTGCACTAGTGATAAGAACCACTGAGGTGGTGTTCGCTATATGGGTCCTTATCTCCACATTTAAGCACACAGTAGTTGAATATTCTATATTTGAGTACATCTTGCTAACCGAGTGCATTGATGTGTTCAGCTGATTCACTGTTTAGATTTGCATAACAAGTCACACTGCACAATGGACTGGAGCAAGGGTAGGTGCTGAGCTGTGAAGCGCTCCACTAATCTGAGATTTTACTGTTTTACAAAGTCATTGATTTTCTTCACACTCACTGTCAGGGAGCATCTTAAGAGCACTGTGTAAATTAACTCAACTGAAAGGCAATAGCTCATTAAAGCTGTTCAATCACAAAATGCTGAAGTGTAAAGATGGTCTTTGGTTTCAGTTTCAAGCAGCATTCATAACATCTTTCATCCTTTTGTGGAAATACACAGATGGAAAAAAGTAAACTCTTCTCCTTTATCTCTCGGAATGACTTCTTAAAGCATCTTCACCAGCAAGAGCTTCAAGCCACTTAGAACAAGAGTATTTTCAGTCAGCTGATGTCGGGCACACAAAGTGGCCCATTGTGCATCTCTCGTTTCATTCTGGGCTGTGTAATGCCTGTTCTTCCATCTAAATTTAAATTGTTTGCAACTACAATCTGATCTTGTCATGTCAGGCTGTTTTTCTCTGTACTCGGTGTCCTTTTTCTTACCCTTATCCCCCTCAAATTCACATTTGTAACTGTCCAAAAGTCAAAACCTCACCCCCACACACTGTTTAGTGCACTTAACTCCCTGAGAGACAGCCCCACACTTTGACTTATCATTAGGCAGATGAAAAGATAGCATAACATATGGATACCATATGGATAACTTTTTCCAAAGTGCCTTACAACATATAAAGTGCATTTATTTTTAGCCAGTGTTGCCAGTTGAAGTTTCTTAAAGGTCCCATATCGTGCTCATTTTCAGGTTCATACTTTTATTTGGGGTTTCTATTAGAACATGTTTTAATGCTGAAATGTTCAAAAAACACTTTATTTTCCTCATACTGTCGGCCTGAATATACCTGTATTTACCCTCTGCCTAGCAACGCAATTCTGTTGAAATGTACTAAAACGGAGCGTTTCAGGACATTTCAACGGAATTGCGTTGCTAGGCAACAGTTTGGGTCCATGTTTAAATAAACTGGGACACATTTAGAATGTTTACGTTTAAAACTGCGTCATGGTCTGTCTAAATATTGTATTTTTGTGACACCACAAATGGACAGAAATCCTAACGGCAAAAACACAATTTCGGAAGACGGGCTGTGTGTATTTCTCCGTATATTGAGCACTTTGATAGTTTAACAGTATTTATAAAACACTTAAACTTGCTTTATCATAAAAAAAACACCTAAAAATCTCACTTTTTACAATATGGGACTTTTAAACGCACAGTTCTATAAATCCAAAGCTAATGCATTGATTGCAGTCTATTTTCTCTCTACATTTTTAAAGGTAGGGTTGATTTTAGAAACATTGTTTGGCTATATTTGTTGAAATTCATCCTAACAGTAATCAATAAATCAAATGCTCTGACAAAAAAATCACATACATAAAAAAAACAATACATTCGGCCTGAATATAATGATTGAACGGGCTACCTATCTACCTACCTGCCTGCCTGCGCGCTCTCCCCGTGCACTCATTGTGCGTCATCCGAGTCTTCCACAAGCTGCTAGTTGTTTATGTTGGTAATGATAATTTTGGGGGAGTGGCCTTGGAGGGAAGCCTGAAGGGCCGACTTAGCTGCTAGCTACTTTCACTGGAAAAGAGTTGGCAACATTGGGCTGGGTTTTTGCGGTTGGATAATTTTTAAAAATCTAGTGTACTCTCGCTAGTTTCTCACCGGACCCTACCAATTGAGTCCATCACTAATTTGAATGATAATTCTTTAGAAATCAGTAAAACTCTCAATACTAAAGTTGATGCATTGACTCTTTAGCCATTTATAGAGTAAAACGTTAAAGCTACTCCGAGGAACTTTAATTTTGTGTTGATTTTGACGGTCCCTGTGTACAAAAGCGGTAGTGTTTCGGACCGCCAGATTTCCTTTAGAAAACCTCTCATTTTTCTGCAGCAGGGTCTGACAGTCTGCCCCACGCAGTCCTGGTTCTCCCGTACCTCCCTTCCCTCCAGTGGGCCCCACAATATCCTCTGGGCCGCTCTCCACCTCCCGCTGGAGCTCCATCTGCAGGTCCAAGGCGGCAACAAAGCCCGATCTGGGTCCGTCCGTGACGGGCTGGAGTCTGAGCTGAAGGAGTTTCTGGTGAACCTGCATGATTTTGTCAGATTTCGCCAGAATCGTACCCGGTGGCAACGATGACAAGCATTAGGAATAACTTTATAGAACTAGACAATCTTCTCGCTGATGGTGTTGTGTATAATTTATGTAGGTCACATTTCAAAACCAGTTAAAAGTTCCTCATAGTAACTTTGAGACAAATGTTCCATGAACCTGCAAACTGCTTTAGAAGAGAAGTTCCTACCGTGGTTCACAACAAGGGCATGTGTCGCCAAAATGAAGCATAGCAGGCAGCATCACACTGTATGGCAAATGACCCGTGTAATAGCTGAGATGGCTAAAAGAGGGCCTCCAAAACTACTACAGGCCAATATGGATCTTTTTTTCTCCCTCTCCATTTCTCTGTTTCCAGTCAGCATTAGCAGAATTCAGCCTCCAATACCACATAGTGGCTGGCTGGCTCTTCAGGGATATTGTTGGGTCTGACCTGGGAGTTTACCAAATAAATAGTAGATCCATTATATCCTTGGATTTGGTGTAATTAGGACAGAACTTCAAAAAGCGTTCCGATAATTGTCTTCACCTGGACAGCGAAAGCATTTCATCATGCTGATGAAATAATGATGTTGGCCTTCTCGACAACCCTTTCAAGAAAGCTTGAGTGGGAGAGGGTTTGAGTGCTCACAATTCCACCAGGCAAGCGGTTCATTTCATGCTGAGATTATTGGCAACATCAACTGACTTGGTTCAGGCCCAGCTTCTTCTCATTTGACTCACAGAGAATACCAGAAGACATCTCACCACAAGCTCATTATTGGCTATGAGGCGTGCCATCCCAAGCTAGGTGGTGTCCAAAGATAGAAAATCTACAGTATGGCCAGTCGGAAATCCTCTCTATCCTCTAAAAGCTTCCTAACAAGATCAGGGATTGAGTCATCCACGTTGCAAAAGGGTTCCTTATCTCAGAAACCAATTAATGGGAAACGCTTGAGTGGCGTTCAGCATGGAAAGTTGCACACGCAACACTTTAGTCAGAGCATGACAGTTTAAGAGCGTCACTCACAGACCAGATCAAAGCAGAGATGCTAAAATGCGCTGCATGTTCTTTTTGCACACTGAAGTGTTGGGATATTTTTAGTCTCCTTAGATGATAGACTGAATAATTAGTGAGACACGGAGAAGGGATGAGGAACTGATACAGTTAACTGATCATGAAAAAATATTTTTTTTCTCTTTTATGTAATCATTAAATATGCACACATTTTAGCCATGCTGGCGGCATGTCTCTATGGAGGGTTAGGGGGTAGGGTTAGGTCGGTCAACTTTTGGATGGATTGGATTTGATGTCCCCAATCATAATTACTTTAGTGATCACCTGACTTTTCAGCTAGCACCAACATCAAGTCAAAATTTGAAGTTGTCCAATACTTTGGTTTAGGACCAAATATATTGTAAACTAATGACATTCCCATCAGCATCAGTTTTGCTAACACGCTAAACTAAGATAGGCGAACATGGTAAACATTATACCGGCTTAACATCAGCATGATAGCATTTTGAAAGTGAACTTGTTGATATTAGCATTTACCTCAAAGCACCACTGGGCCCAAGTACAGCCAAAGAACGTATATTGCTAAGAAGTGAAAGACAATTTTTCGTTCCATTGCAACATCAGCGCCCAGGAGCAGAGCTAAGCTTCCGCCATTTTGGACTGAAAGTGACTACCGGACGCCAGTAAAACATCCACCTAAAAAAGTTACAAAAGTAAAAAAATATATATTTCTATTCTACTGATATAATTCACTTATTTACTTATTTATTTCCCAGAGGAGCATAAAATGAGTGATGGACATAAATGAAAGTTAGAAAAATCCAACACAGATTTTGAGAGCAATCTCAAACTTTTTCATGTCAAGGACCTCCAAATGGATGTCCAGGAGACAACAGACCATGGATGTAGAAGAGGGTCCAGTAGACCACAGACCATGGATGTAGAAGAGGTTGTGTCCTGTGCTTTTGCCCTGCATGTTAGTTAATAGCCTACAACTCCATTAAATTTCTGTTTATGTCATGCTACTAGTGCTACTAGCTACTGGCCGATAGCCGGTTGTTTGGGAACAGAGACGTTAATACATCCACCACGGTACAGGCTTACAGCGTACAGCCCATGGGTGTATTAGAAGATAATAAAAGGGATGAATTACAGCAGATATATACATTATTACAGCCGCATACAGCTAGCAGGAAGCTGGCAGAACCAGATGTGTCATGTGTCACGGTGGTGCAGTCCCGTGGGTCTGATGCACGTTCATTATGCAAAATAAATTACTCTGGATTAAGCTATTAGTGAATTTTACAACTTTTAGGAGATAATTTAAATGAGGGCTATATTTTTTTTTAACCTATATTTATTCAGGGGAGATTCACTGAAAGCAATGAATCACTGAGAGCAATGCTCTCTTTTTCAGGAACGCCCTGACATTCACATAGTTACACATTCACACCTGGAAGCTGCCCACTGGAGCGGTTGGGGTTGAGGGCCTTGCTCAAGGGGAGGTAATGAGGGTTGCTTTTTCACTTTCGCCTCCCAGATTTATCCTGCCAGTCCGGGGGATTGAACCGGCGACCTTCCAGTCACAAGCTCGCTTCTCTAAGTCTTTGTACTGGAAAGTTGTTTATACAGTATATCCTCTGATTTAGAGACGTCTCTTTATACATCCATGGCCATGGACTCAGTGGCATTTTCAGTTCAAAATGGCGCCAGTGGTACCGCAGCGCCATCTAGCAGCTATTGTCAAAAAAGCACCAGAGTTTTGCCTCGTTGCTTCTATACTCTTTGATATATCCTCACAGAGCTGCTAGCGTGGCTGTAGCCTATGTCACACATGTCAAGATGTCATGGGTCAATGACAAAAACAGAGCAACATGGCCATCCCAGTCAAGTCCTCTTTCTTCACTAATTATTAAGCACTGGTTTAGTAGTCCATTACTTTATCAAAAGAGAGTTAGTCTTTGTGGTCACGTTCTATATTTTATAAGCCTCAGCACGTCGGGATTGTTACATGTAGATATCCATTGGCTTATTGTATTCCATTTATACTTTTACTTAATATTAATACGACTTTATCTTCCGAGATCTATTGTCCCATTTTGCATATTCACATCATATGCAGAGACAGAAGAACTGTATTCTTTAGAGTATAAGAGCTGGTAAAGACTTATGAGGAATTTAATATACAGAATAATGTCGTCTGTAAAGCCCTGCTTTTTAGATATTAAAGTAATATTTATTCAAACGGCATACTGAACAGAATTACCCAAAATTGATTTTTCAAAAGGCATATGTTTAACCACGGTAACTATGTCGGATTAGTCGTAGCAGGGAAATGATCTGCCTCCCTATGATTAGTATCTAATGAGACTTCTTTTGTAAGTCCCATCATTAAGTCCCCAGCTGTATATGCTGTACGCTGGCACAAAAGATAGAATACTGCATGAGCCCATGAACTCGTGAACCCGTTTCAAGCTGTGCATGTCTTCTCGGCTGTCTTTCTGTCTGCCTCGGTCTGGTTCTCCCCGTCTTTCGGTCAACCTTTGTCTCCATTTTGCTAGTACTCCATTCTCACTCTGCCTCTTTCACTGGTGAGAGGGAACTTATTCCTTATGAAAGCCAAGAGTTTGTGGCCTTAGCCCTGTGGCACAGTGCGGTCTAACACATCCATGTGGGTAGTTGGACTGAATGAGTTCCTCCAATTCAAAAAGGAACCCGAAGACACCAAACAATCACAGATAGCTACAGTAGTTAGATTCTTCACGCTCGCCCAATTACTGCAACGCAAGAGCCTTTTTATTCCCTTTTAAAAAATTGAGGGAACAGCTGTGGAAAACTGAATTTGAATGTTTTTTTTTTAACTGAGAAGAAGAGAAAATAGATGTAGCTGAACAGTTTCAAAGCCTATACTGCACATTTTAGCTCCTTAAAAACAAATTGTATGAAATAAACCACTCACCCAGCTAGGGCATGAATATCTGCAAGTATACTTATGTAATCAAGGAATTTGTGTCATCTTACTGCCTGAGAACATGTATATAAAAAAGACTCGGAACAGACTGGGACACTTAGTTCATGCACCATTTAATATATGGTTGATGTGAAGTGGCGAATAAGTGCTTCGACAAGTCTTTTTTCTGTACAATTTGTTTCACTGGGTGCTCGGTAAACAAGCACCTGATGCTCTGAAAGAAAGCTCTTATGGCGATACAGGACATTTTCACATACACTTCAGTAATCAAACTCTATTATTTTTAAGTGCATGACCAGCTGCAAATCAATGCTTTGTGTTCATATAGAGACTATACCTCTACAGAAAGATAGAGGAGTGGAAACATGCAATGCAGTGACACATAGCTGAAGCTCAAAAAATAAGGAACAAAACGCAAAATCTGGCTGCTGAAAAACAGGCAGCCTGAAGACGCACTGCTTATAAAGGGGATATTGGAACCGGGGTGGAGACGTGACAGTGCAGTGGTGGGCATTCAGGTTACACTACTGCTGATATTTATAATTCACATAGCTCCGCTCAACCCATTCCCACTCCCAACTTGTCAAATACCAATGCTTCATAACAACTTATGTTGTTTGAAGAGCGAGAAAGTCCTAATAGGGAGAGTGGGAGGGGGGTTGGATGGTCAATGTTTGCTAATTTTACTCTAGCTTTTTTATATAACATTCGTACTTCACTAACGCCAGTTACATAACAAGCAAACTTATTTTATGTTACAAACCTACTTATTTTAACCCAGACCACAATCTTTTCGTAAGCCTAACCCTGTACTTTTGTTGAGTGAGTAGACCTAAAAACTAAGTAAACCAAGTTGGAAGTTTATTTTGAAAAGAGACTGTATGCATGTAAAGAGCGGGAACATTTTGTTTCCTGTGAACACTTAAGTTTATTTTGAAAAAACACTATGTAACGAGCAGAACCTGACGCGCCAAAGTTATTCTAAACAGAATTGTCCAAAACCCAAATTATTTTCAATACCAATGTTTTGTAAGCTGGATCTATAGTAGAGTCAAAGTTAAATGAATATTGTTGTTATGGCAAATAAACTATGGTTCAGGTTAGGCAACTAAACAAACTGCTTATGGCGAAAATTTAACATTTTTGGGGAAAAAAAATGCTAATACACTTTCTGGTGGAGAGTTAGATAGCACAGTTTATACTGTCGTTTGTGTCCCTTAGATTACAGCTAGGAAACGGTTAGTTTAGTTTATTACACGACTGTTGAATAGTCGATTGTGATTGGTGAATCATGGCATTCTACGGTCGGTTATTTCTTTATAGCAGACCGTTGCTATGGGCACAGTTCTGATGTCGGACTCTGGAGGACCGTTTTCTGTCAAATTATTGATTTCTTAAGTAAGTAGCTGTGTAATAAGCAGGATAATGTACAGCTAGCGGGTCATTGTTGTGAAATAAACTGACAGGGTGATTCGGTGGACCCCGACGTGAGGCAGAGGGGTCCACCCTTGCATCACCCTGTGATTACTTAGCTTAGCAGAAAGACTGGAAAAAGGGGGAAACGGCTAGCCTTGCAAATAATCAAATAAACTAAATCAAAGTTAAAAAAAAAAAAAAAAACTCCAGAAAGTTGCTAGTCCTGGCCAGGAAAGAGTTCAACACATAACCCCCTGTAAAACTTTCATTTTTACAATATATGTTGTATTAATTCAACCCTTTCTCCTACAATATTACATTCACATACAACTAAACTGCATTCTTAATTGCGTTTCGAGGGAAACATATTTTCTCCCAGATTGTAAACTAAAACAACTAGAATTGCACTCGTAGAACACAGATCTCCGCCAACGCGTGACTTTAATAACAGCTCACAGCTGGCGGTACCGTGAGGTAGTCGGCTTATCATTAACACAGTGTGTTTCCGTGTAATGTATCGGTGGATGCCTCTCTCCCTCAGCAGCCTTGTTATGTCTGTATAACGTTACACTACGTTGTCATACCATCAGCTACAGCTTTGTTCTTTCTCACCGCGGACGGCCAGCAGCTCCCGCACACACATCCACACCATGGATGTATTGAGATCCACACACGTATCTCTCTGCTCTCAGAAGGAGGAAGAAGGCGGGGTCATGCGTCATCAACGCATCATCAGTTACACTGCGCATGTGTCATACCCTGTGCTCTTAATGCTCAGGCTGATCGGAATTCTTAAAACAATATTCCTGAATCCAGATCATGATCCGGATCGCCACCAAAATCTAATGGATTGTTCATTGTGCCACACCCCACCCCTCCAAAAAATGTCATTCAAATCCATCGAGAACTTTTGGAATAATCCTGCTAACGGACAAACAAACAAACCAACACCGGTGAAAACATAACCTCCTTCCTAGGCCTTCGGCCTTGGTGGAGGTAAAAATGCGACAAAACTACTTGGTTATGTATAGGCAACAAAACTACTTATTGTGATATGTCGAAAAAAAACCTCAAAGTGTAATTACATTGCAGTTTCGTTGTATGAGAGCATCATTTTAGAGACCGGGCTGGTTAATTAGTGCATTAATAGTACATTAATTCAAATTGGCATGTAAAAACATATACAGTATGTAACTAATTATTAAGTTAATAATTCCACAATTGTTATTGTACATGTTACTGTAACTACTTTTTGTGAAAGTCCAATGTCCATTTTCCTGCATTAAAGTCAAATGAGTTGCATGCCCATCCACCACAACCTCTAGTGCCAGTCACTAGCTACATTGGCATCGACCTGCCTGACCAGTGGAATTATCCAAAACAGTGTAATTCCAAGGATAGCCTACTGGGCTGACTTAATCTACACGGTAGACTAAAATGGACCAAGTGTGAGGACATTTTTTTTTTTTTAAATCCCGATTGCTGATTATCTTACGCCATACGGCCACGTTCAGGGACGCATGCCTGAATTTAAATCTGATGGTAAAAGATAATACATTACGGGCGATGGGCATTTTTGAAGACAAATGAGACAATTCTAGCATATGGGTAATGGCTCATTATATTGCCGGGTGATTATTCTTTGGAATTCAATTTCAGGAAATTCAGCCCAGGGAGTCATTACGCTCATAGTTAGTCCTCTGTGTGCGATTGCACTGCCATGCATGATGAGAAAAATACCTAAATTCAATGAGGTGACCAGAGGGTCAGACAGGGTCAACACAGAGAGAAAAATGCTCTCAGCCGTGTGCGTTCAGCTTTATACGACAGCAGCATGTTCATCTGCAAGAGAGCATGATGTATTTGAATAATATGAAAATTCAGTTAATGTTTTTTTCTATCTCCTGCATTTGCCTTGTTAACTAGCTGGATAGCTAATAGTAAGAGAAACATCAATTCAACCTTGAGGCAGCCAACACGCAGTATTTTGCATTCATTAATGACCAGCTGGAGTCAGATATGACCTCAAAGTAAAATGAATTAATTCATAGTTAATTCAAAAACATATATTTTCATTATCTGTGTGGAGTTGTCATGGTTTTTAATTATGATCCCAAAAATCCATCTTCACCTGAAGTCTAAATTAAATGAGAAACAAAGGCATGGAATGATGAAGGACGCGATAAAAGTCAAATACGCATCCTTCCGAGATAATTATAAATACGCATGCATCCATTTTATTGTGGCTATATTTTAAACAAAATAGTCAAAA
Organism: Adelosebastes latens; assembly: GCA_916700685.1. Lineage (NCBI taxonomy): Eukaryota > Metazoa > Chordata > Actinopteri > Perciformes > Sebastidae > Adelosebastes > Adelosebastes latens. Next base: position 68,671 of record CAKAKR010061817.1, read on the forward strand.
CAATGAATATCTAGCTGTAAAACTGTCAGAGGGGTGGGAAAAATTGAGCTAAACAACATCAGCAGAAGTAAGTGATGGGTTTATGATGTGTGGAAGAGTGTGTGTGTTACCTGTAAAAGCAATGAACCCGAAGCTTGTTTCTTCGCTGTGTAAAACGCATGGAAAGATCTGAAGCCTGCATGCAGATGGCACTGCTTTGTTTTGAATTCCATCTTCTTTTTATTAAGTTCCTTTTGAGTTTCTAGGATTCTATTTTTGGTAAAGAAGGAAAGAAGCTCAATGACAAACTTCCCCCAAATATACACTGGAAAACAAGCTCAATTAAGATTACCACAAAGCTATAGTCGATCTTCAGCCTGCCGAATATAAACAAGACTTTTTTTTGTTTTAATCTGCGTATGGCGACATTAGCTATGATAATGTTTATAGCAGTGAGCACAGAGAGGTTATTGTAAGTTTGCTCCAGTGGCAGCTGGTGACACAAACAATTGAGAAGGACAGGAGGACAACCGATCCATGATGTCATGTCATGTCATTTTATTTAGTTATTTCTCGTATTTTGCATGATGTATTTCCTCTCATTTTCCAAATTGCGTTTCGAGGGAAACATATTTTCTCCCAGATTGTAAACTGAAACAAAAAACAACTAGAATTGCACTCGGAGAGCGCAGACCTCCGCCAACGCGTGACTTTAATAACAGCTCACAGCTGGCGGTACCGTGAGGTGGTCGGCTTATCATTAACACTGTGTGTTTCCGTGTAACGTATCGGCGGATGCCTCTCTCATTTAGCAGCCTTGTTATGTCTGCATAATGTTACACTATGTTGTCTGTCATACAATCTGACACACTGTCAGATAGTCCGTCGCCCACGTTGGGTTCCTGTCCCGGGTGAGCGCACCACACGTCACCGTAGCTCCGCTGTGGGTCCAGTCCGGACAGCTGACGGTGAGGCCCGAGCAGCGAAGCCCCGAGCGGATCTCTCTCCATCCACTTCCCGGCAGTGCAGTGCACACCAGGCAGCCCCGACCCTCGCTCAGCTGTCCGGGCTGACCCACAGAAAGGTACGGTGGCTTGCAGCGGTCAAATTGATGGATCCCGGTATGGGCGACAGACTGCTGCACCGGGTCCGTCAGGGCTGCTAAAATAAGCTAACTGTTGCGTTAACTTACACTAGTAGCTAGCTACAGCTCAGATAAAAGGCCTAAAAAAAGGATTTGTTGTGTTATGTGTTTAAAAGTAGTTCACAATTTGCACGTTATAATTTATTTCCTAAAATGCAGCTGATACTTTACTGATAGTTCATCACGTACAATACAGTGGTAGAGACTGAAGATGACATTTGGAAAAATTACGATATATATGTAGTATATACTTTTGAATTGGACAGTTACATAAAATTAAATACAAAAAATATAAATGATGTGGTTTTGGGGGGACTTGGGCTCCCGTCTTGTAAATCCTGGCCAAGGCCCTGCCACAGTCTGCATGTGAAAGCATCACAGCTGATCCCCTTTGTGTATCTGTGCTGTCTCAAGATGGAAAACCAAGCTCTACTGGAACTAAACTAATCCACACAACAACAGTTAAGTGATTGCATTTTTATTACCAGAGGATGTGAAATGTAAAACAGCGACATTTTTTCTAATTGTGTGGGGGAATATGCAGATTCTCTCCTAAGAGTGTTAAATACCTGAAAATCAAGTTGAGCTAAATGACAATTGGCAAAGCTCCTTGAGTGTAATACCCCCGGATCAGGTTGAATTAAAAGGGGATTTTCCAACAATTCTCCATGAAAGAATTTTTACACATCGCCACTTTTATCTGCGTCTGTGTGTACAGTCTGCCGTCGGAAGTGTGAGACCGAAGCTATAGGCCTATCCTCAGAATGGAGGAGCACTTTTTTTCCAGACTGAGGGACAGACTTTGCCAGCTTTGTCTCGCCTTCAAGCCAAGAATGCTAATTGGGCTATTTAAAGTCTGTCCATCCTTGGCAGAAAAAAAGGAAACAGTGCATATTTAAGCTGCTTCCTGGATCACTATATCATGTGTCTGGGGAAACATACTGTACATTAATCCAACCCGGTCTCACCAAATGGCGTAGGAATGACACAGGGAATTTTGTAAGGTATTTTGCATGCAATAACAAAGCCTTTTTTGCTTTTGGCGTGTCATGTGTATGCCATGCATCTGCGTGAAAATGCTATACGCTCAGAGCCCGGGCCATACAGGGAACATCAACAGCGCGCAGCGGCTGCGAAACCTTATGTTTTTTTATATTTCGGCGTCCGTGTTAACAGGTTAGAGCAGCCACACTGCCCGCGTGAGCGGCGTGTCTGCTGCGTCTCTTCTAGAGATTCGAGGTCTCGCCTATTTTTCCCGCAGTGAAAATGTTCTTTTCACAGTATGTTGACATCATACCAGGAACATTACTACAGTTCAAATGTTTATATCTGTAGAATATGTCACACACAAAAAACATTGTACTCTTTCTGTCTTCATTTCAAAGTAAAAAGCCCTGTAGCGTTTTTTGGTGGGAAGAATCAATTCATTCGTTAACACAATGCTTTTATTCTGAAATATTTGCAGGAAAGGGTTGTGAAAAAGCAGTTACTTGCAGGTCTCCATAAATTAATAGAATAAAATAATTTAAATTTTGTAAACACAGTAGTCATAGCAGAAAGATTATAAGCTATGTTAATAAGTTAAAAGAACATAAGGTGAAGGGCAGTATTTTTCCGATGTGCTCTCTGTCTTTTCAGACCGCTCATCAAATATGGATGACACAGTGCTGTATGATCTTAACCTTTTCTGTCTTAAATGAATATAAATGACATTTATAATGAAATGAAAATGGCCATTATGAAAGGCAAACTCTATGTAGAAAGAAAGGGCTGACAGCAGCAGCTGCAGCAGCAGAAACACGGCCAGTATGGACACCACGGGCGTCACGCGCGGGCGTCAGTTTACAGAACAGAAGTGCTCGCCATCCAATCGCTGAAAAAGTGCAATTATTGCAGAAATCTCCAAAATGTCAAAAGTTTTTGATTACCAAATCACAGCATGGCTTTTTCTATGGTGTTCCTCAAGGTCTTGATGTCTTAATGTGGTATTTTGGAGGGATTATTGATCATTTTTATCAATATTCAAGTGGTAAAAAATGGTTAAATTTATCACCAAATCTGCGTAACAAATGGTATCAACCCAAAAAATGCTGCAACAACTTATGAGATATAATAGAGATGGGAATGGAAATCATATACGTCGATGATAATGTCCTAAACCCTTATACACTTTTACATAGGGATGCACCGATACCACTTTTTTCAGACCGAGTACAAGTACTTACATTTGGGTACCCGCTGATACCGAGTACCGATACGAGTACTTCTCTGTGTCAAAAGACCCTCGTTAACAGCCAGCTGGAGGGTGTGAGGGACACACGGCAGGCTGGGGAGTCATGCATACGAGGCGGTGCGCCGCGACCGGCTCTAGGTCGGCTTGGAAAGGCTCGGAGCGATGGTGCTTCCCGGGCCGTGGCCAAAGTGTCACCGGGGCGGACTGTCCTTAATGCGCCCCAACCCGTCGTGCCCCAGGGCGGGGCTCGGCCCACATAAAAGGCGCCAGGGGTCTGCGGCGATGTCTGCAACCCACCCAACCCGTCTTGAAACACGGACCATGGAGTCTAACGCACGTGCGAGTCAGAGGGTGCACGCAAAACCCCTCAGCGCAATGAAAGTGAGGGCCGGGGTCGGGCGCACCACCGGCCTGTCTCGCCCGCACCGTTGGGGAGGTGGAGCGTGAGCGCGTGCGGTAGGACCCGAAAGATGGTAAAGAGAGATTAACGTCACGCTGCCGTAAAGTGGTATCGGTGCCATTGTATCGGAGCCGTTTTGCGAGTACGGGTACGAGTACATGAACACAGTATCGGACCCGATACCCGATACTGGTATCGGTGCATCCCTACTTTTACAATTCATTTAAAAAATGCATTCATTCATTCATGTTTATTTCTGATTTACGACTACAACAACTGGACATACAATGCTGAGCATCATCTCAAATTAATCTTCAGGTTCCCAGCTTTCAGATGATGTACACCACCTCTATGTGACATCTACTGTTGACCTGCTATCTCCCCCTAAAGACCCCCTGTGCCCCCCTAAAAAAGACAAAAAATTGGTCTATTTTGGGTCTCAGAGGGTTAATAACTGTAATATAATTACAAATTCCAATCCCTTAAACAGTAACGCATTACTGCCCAACATTGCACACAAAAAGCCTAAAATGCATTAAATATCGTGCTATTTATACTCATTCCCATGAGATCAGGTAGATTTATCACGTGCAGAATGTCGGACGGCTCTATTAATTCATAAGTGACATGTAGCAAATGTTAACTCTAGCTCGCCATTGTTGGTTCCTATTGGTGATAAGAAGTATGACTGATCTAATTTGATTTGTAAGGTTTTATCCAGCAATTATTTCATCTGATGATGAATAGATAGATGCCACATAACATACAATATAATAAATCAACTGACTTAAGCTGAAACAACTGCTGAATTTATGAGCTTGTGTGCACGCCTTTCCAACTCACATCAGGCCCCCACGCAGTTAGGGACAGGGTGACATGATGTGAGAGGAAACACTCTCACTGCGGGATCCATGGTACAATTAATAAAGTGATTACATTATATATTTATTTACAAGTCATTAGGATTCAGGGCCCGAGGAGTCACATCCTGTCTCTGCCAAGGCTCTCTAAGGAGCGTTCATTTTGTTTGGTCTACATAACAAAGAGAGAAAAAAAATTAAAAGCTGGCATAGAAGCCCTCAAGCTTAAAGCACACAAAGCCTCAAGTTTGCGTTGTTGACAGAGAAGATTTAAGCACGGAGAGGGAATTTTGTGACTGAATGTTTATAGATTTAATTAAATTACAAGACGCGACAAAAAAAAAAAAAAAAAGCCCAAAGGCAAAGCACTATAGTGTTTAACAGAAGCCGGCTATGACTATTGTTTGGAATGAACAGTCAGCTGGAATTCCTTTTGCAATTCTGCTTTATATTTTGCATAATATGCTGACTAGTAATGGTGTTAGTGGGTTTATTAAGCTAATGGCTGAGCTGAATATAATTCTCAATAATGTGATCTGGGAAAAAGAAATGGCGAGTAGAACAGAAACAGAGAAGAGATGTAAGTGTGTGTGTGCTTATCCAGGTGTTCTTTAATTGACACTTGTATGTATGCATGTGTCTTCAAATGTGTTTTTATCTCTGTGAGCAGTAGGTGTGCAAACCGCCCATGTACACCCCCTCCTCCCTGCTCTTCTCATAACCCAGAGGTGATGAACTGGCATGGAAGACTGCCATCATTACTATGTTATGTCGTCATTTAGTTTCATCAATTAATCTGGTGACATAACATGCCCTCCGCCTACACTGAGAGCTCATTCTCAGAGTGCCCTTGCCCATATGTATCCCCCTGCGACAAGAACCAAAGTGTTGCCAAGCCCTGATATTGCCACGCGGAAGGTCGTGCTAAACGCAGGGGGCTCGTCCAAGTGCTGACGCTTCCGTCATCTTACAACATACAGTAATGGCCTCACCCACTCCGCTCCCAAATACAACTGGTCTACACAAGAGTGCCGCTTCAGAAACAACGCATTCTCACTCCCAACTCGTCAAATAGCGACGCTTGGTCAGGGGCCCTACGCTTCAAACTATGATGCTCTAGCTAGCTCTCGAGCGTCACTTTTGGACTTGTCAGGGACAGAGTGTCAGTTTCCGCTCGTGCATGGTGACTTTTCAAAATAAACTTCCATGTTAACAGGAAACGTACAGTTTCCACGTCTTACATGCATACAGTGTCTTTGCAAAATAAACTGCCATGGTCACAGGAAACATACAGTTTCCACATCTTACAGGCATACAGTGTCTTTTCAAAATAAACTGCCATGGTCACAGGGAACGTACAGTTTCCACTCCTTACATGCATACAGTGTTTTTTCAAAATAAACTGCCATGGTCACAGGAAACGTACAGTTTCCACTCCTTACATGCAGACAGTGTCTTTTCTTTTACTTAATTTTTTGGTTTACTTGCACAACAAAACCACTTGGTTAGGTTTAATCTGATCTCTTCCCTATGCAGACTTTAAGCGAGAAAGTCTGCATAGGGAAGAGATCGGAGTTGATGGTTGGGTCCAACAAACAGACTTTTAACCAGGAGACAGCTGTTTGTGTCTCCTGTGGAACCAAAAGTAAACTTTTGTCACATAACTTGCGTACTCAACTAAGCCTGCAAGTACTGTTGTTGTTTAAACCTAACCAAGTAGCGTTGTTGCATAAGTAAACCAACAAATTTGAAAAAGTAAACCTACATTGGAAGTTTATTTTGAAAAGATACTGCATGTAACGAGCGGAAACTGACACGCCGACTCTAACACGTCCAAAACTGACACTAGGGGTACTCCAGGCGGACCAAAAATTGCAAAAAAAATGACTTAGACCTCAGAGGGTTAATGAGTTGGGAGAGAGAACGGGTTGTCAGACACCATGGCCTTTTTTCACATGGTGTAAATGATTTCACAATGAGCATGTAAACTTCTTAGAAACCCAGCATGAAATGAGTGGAAGAGGTTGAAATGGTACAATTTATACAATACTGGGTGACAAGGTTTCGATTCAAGGTAGGTAACAGTGTGATGCTCTGAATGGTTTAATACTCTGTGCATATGTAAATGACACTTTTAGAGTAGATTTAAAAAAAATCCAACACCTGACTGAGCTAAACAGTCATGTCGCCAACACGCTCCGAGATCCAACATTTTTGCATTACCCAAACACAACGCGATAACACCAGAAATAATGTGAATTATTTTGGTCGTGTTTGCCTTTGTGAGAAGTGAACACATCCCCAACAAATCCACTTGCTGCATGACACGCACACAATGAATAAAACAGCATGAAGCCTGAAACAGATTGGAAAAAAGACCAGAATCATAATTTCATGATGAAAAAGCATCAAGGCTAGAATATCTTACCAATGGTAAATACAAAATCCCCTCTGCTTCATGCATATTTACTGCTAGGAATATACATTTAGAAAACATGTTATAAGCAGGGATGGAAAGCGTACTAGAATTTTAAAAGTAAAACGTACTCAGATAACAGTAAAAAGTAGTAGTGTAATGAAATTGAAGTAAAATTCCCCATTCCTCTCAAACATAACAAATAGTAGGCCTATTCGTGTTTTCTAATATTAGTTTGAACCCCTCACTCCTTGTGCAGCTCCCAGAGGTCCAGTGGCTAGGTGTTGCAGGGGGTTACTGGGTCAACTTGACGCTGGGGGGCACAGCAGTGAGTGGGAACCAAGAAAGAAATGGGTCAATGGTGAGAAGAGGATGGCAAATTGAAAATGACACTAAACCCCCAGCGGAGCAGGCGAACATGGGAAAACATGGATGCACTGTATAATTTATGGAGGGTTATCTCGAGCAGCCATTCCAAAAAATGTACAAAAGTGACAAATCCATTCATGCTGCGTGTAAACAAACATTTTTTATTTTGTTGGGGAGTCAAGACGTAACATTAGCTGTTGCCTAGATAGAATATAAATGGAGGAGTTCAAGAGTTCATGGCTCACAGCAGCCACAGCGGGAGGCTGCTGTGAGCAGAACTGTACTGTGGTAAGCAATGTAGGAAAGTAGCATCAAAGGCAACGTCCAGCTTGAAACCTATAGAGAGCTCCAGGGATGACGTGTTTTTGTAGGCCAACCAGGAAGTCAGCATCACCCTGTTTTCCCTCGACAAAAAGCCAATGGGATTTTTCCATTGGATTCTTGATTATTGCAGAAACGTTTGATACTTACACTCATTTAGTCAGTTGTTAGCAACTGCTTCTTTTAAGACACATAAAGGCTTCAAAATTCACAAGTGGGGTATTTATTGATGTATTTTACGCCGCAGAACAAAACGTTAAAATCTCTTTAGCTTCAGTTAACCACAAACTTTATTTCAGGCATCTAACTAAAAAAACTAGGGATGCACCAATACCGATACCAGTATCTGGCATCGGGTCCGATACTGTGCTCATGTACTCGTACTCGCAAAACGGCTCCGATACAACGGCACCGATACCACTTTGCAGCAGTGCAATGTTAACCTCTCGTCACCATCTTTCGGGTCCTCACGCTCCACCTCCCCGACGGTGCGGGCGAGACGGGCCGGTGGTTCGCCCAACCCCACTGGGCCGGGATCCCACCTCAGCCGGCAGCGCACGCCGGCCCTCACTTTCATTACCCCACGGGGTTTTGCTTGCACCCTCTGACTCGCGCGTGCGTTAGACTCCTTGGTCCGTGTTTCAAGACGGGTTGGGTGGGTTGCAGACATCGCCACAGACATCTGGCGCCTTTTACGTGGGCCGCGGCACGAAACGGTTGGGGCGCACTGATGACAGTCCGTCCCAGTCGACAGTGGCACCGGGAGCAGGGAGCCCCGTCACGGTGCGGTGAGGTCCGGGCGGGGAGCGCTGTAAAGCTGCGGCCGCGAGCCACCTTCGCCCCGAGCCTTTCCAAGCCGACCTAGAGCCGGTCGCAGCGCACCGCCTCGTATGCAGGACTCCTCGGCCTATCGTGTGTTGCTCACATCCTCCAGCTGGCTGTCAACGAGGGTCTTTTGGCACAGAGAAGTACTCCTATCGGTACTCGGTATCGGCGAGTACCCAAATGTAAGTACTTGTACTTGTACTCGGTCTGAAAAAAGTGGTATCGGTGCATCACTAAAAAAAACATTCAAAAAAACCGTTGACTTTCAGACGAGGGAACCGGAAGTGCTTAAATGCTGACAGATTTCCAAGTTTTAGGACTCATTCCTGTAGCACTCTATAGAACAATGGTTCCCAACCTTTTTTTGTGTCTGACAAACCCCAACAGCCCAATATGGTCAAACACACCCTTCATCGACACATCTGTAAATCATTAAAAAGAAAAAAAAAGAAACATTTTTTTTTGGGCCTTTTGTTTCATAGCGTACAGTGAAGGCGGGCAGGAAATGTGTGTAGACCGCTGATGGCAATGGCAACTGAGTGTTATTTAACTTAATTATATTAATGTAGATATGGGGGCTAGAGCCTAATCCAGCACCCGATACGGGTCACCAATTTATGACAGTACTGTTTCTCTTATTCTTCATCTTTCTCACTCACTAACTCGCTCTGAATTTTTTTTCACCCATTCTTTCCTGTGTCGCTCATTTCCCCACTTTCTCACCATTAAAAACTTCAGACAAGTGCAGCTTCAGAGTGGGAACATTACCAAAAGGATCGCAAGTCCCCCAACCCCCAGATTTTGCTTGAAAACACTGAGCACGCTCAGAAAATAATCTCAATTGTCAAGTCAGCCATAAGCAGCTGAGCTGCTGCTTAGCAGAGAAAACAAAAACAACATAAGCACAATGTAGAATTAATCATAGTAGCACAACAAATGCTTTCTTCACAAACACATTGTTACATTATTGATGCCGTTCAGATAATAAAGCCACTGCCAATACGTGTTCGAAGAAACCGTATATCACATGAAGCACATTCAGAGTTAAGCATTTGAACGTTAGATGACACAACACAGTTTCGTAGTCATTGTATAGTGAGGTAATTTACAGGAGAAATTACACCTATTTGCAGAATCCAATGAGAGGAGAGTACACTTGTATAGGTACTGTAGATACGTGTTCAGGCATCAGAAAGTGTTTATCTGTTCTCGTCTAATCTCTGTTCAATCCTGTTCTTTCAGAGAGGGAACCTAAGATTTGAAAATTCTTGTTGCATGGTGATGATCTGTTTGTCTAAGCCACTACATACCGTCACCAAGGGATACAACTGGAAGTGCATCTGCATCATAAAGTGAGGCCAGGGCCACACGTGTGTGTGTGTGTGTGTGTGTGCGCTGTGGAGCGTTGCTTTTTAATTTGTTGCCCATGTTAACAGGTTAGAGTAGCCACATCACCCGCGTGAGCATAGAAAAATGACAGCACTTTTTCTATGGTGTTCCTCAAGGTCTTGGTGTCTTAATGTGGTATTTTGGAGGGATTATTGATAATTTTTATCAATTCTTGAGTGGTAAAACATTGTTAAATTTAGCACCAAATCTTTGTAACAAATGGTACCAACCCAAAAATTACTGCAACAATTTATGAGACATAGTAGAGCATGGGGATGGCCATCACAATCTCATATCATCATGTTCTACGCTCTTACACACTTCATTTAAATTGATTAATTAATTTATAAATTATTTTTTATTTCTTATTAATGACGAGAACAACTTGACACACAGTGCTGAGCTGCATCTCAAATTATTCTTCAGGTTCCCAGCTTTCAGATGATGTACACGACTTCTAAGTGACATCTACTGTTGACTTTTTGTATCTACCCCAGAACATCCCTGTCCCCGACCCTTACCCATCTAAAAAAAGAGGGCGGAATGGTAAGGGGTTAATGATATCCTCAACAAAACAAGAATCTGCTTAATATTACTATTATACTACAGGTTTATGTTATGTGCACCAGTTTCAATTATTCAGCTTTGTTTCACAGGTGGCTCGAAATATTTCAATACCAATGAAGGTGTCGCAATGCTTCCAACTAATTAAAGTCATGTAGAAACTCATAATAATGTAATAACTGTGGATAATATGATAAGTATTATATTGCATAATGTAATGAAAGAAATGTCATTAAAAACTGCCTATAATGTCTATTAAAACAATTGGTGAGTGCATGATGTAATATTTTTCAACATTCAACAAGTTATTACTTTTTATGCACGTTGTTACATTATGAGATTAGTGGCAACTGTTTTATAAAAAAAATGTTAATAGCTCACTCTATGGCCACTTTAGTAGGTACACCAGGATAAATATGTGTATAAATGTGCTCGCTCGCTCGCTCGCTCACCATTTTAACGACATTATACACAGAATATTATTGTCCATTTTTTTTATTACATTATGCACACTAATTACATTGTCCACAGTTATTACATTAAGCCATGAATCATACAAAAGGGAATAATTACACACACTTCACACAGTCTCGCCTCAAAAGCATTCACATGTTGCGCCGGCATACGTTCAGAGATGGTTGTGTGAAGACTGAACAAAAGACAGAGTTCAAGTGGCAGGTTCAAACCCTTCCTTACTTTCTTACCTCTGTTCACCGAGCCAATTCCTAAGTAGCAACCCGTTCTCACTCCCAACTCGTCACATACCACCGATTGGGCAGTGCCGATTGGGCAGTGCCCCTCGGCATCGGAAACCGACCCACTGAGGCACCCTTTAGCGACAGTATGTGACGAACCGGGCTTTCAGCTAAGTCCAATGTAAACCCACCCGTGGCGTTATTCGACGGTTGGAGCAAGTGACGTAGTACTAATAGCGAAAAAGTCCATTCAGGGTGAGTGGGAGCGGTGGTGGTCTATGGGTCAAAGAAACACAAGACTTTCAACCAGGACACCGCTGTTTGTTGACTTATTTTGTCACGTCAGTCTTTAGTCATGTGACTCGTCGGTATCGTAAGTCCCGTGAGTCATTAGTCAGTGAAGTTAACGTCAACCAGGACCATTTCCTAAAGCTCACTAAGTGGTTGTGTCTAAACTTAACTTCCTGTGAAAACGGAAGTTTATTTTGTAAGGAAAATATGCATGTAACAAGTGTATATTAACACGCCGTCCCTGGAGTGAGAATGCAATGTAGGTAACATGGGTGTGATGTGACTGTTGGCTTGTCAGTTTAGGAGAGTTATACAAATTGTTTGACGCAGTGCCTAATTCTGCCTTCATGAAGGGTGTCAGCCAATCTGACAAGCACTTTTGTCTGAAGCAAACTGGGGCCATAATTGCATAATTCATCCAAAACTGAACCAAAACCTGAATTTGAAGTGTAAACTTTAGCTCAGCTTGCCATTAACGATGCCAACAACTGAATTTCAAAGGGGACATATCATGCTCATTTTCAGGCTCATACTTGTATTTTGGGTTTCTACTAGAACATGTTTTAATGCTCAGGTTCAAAAAACTTTATTTTTCTCATACTGGCTGTGGGGGTGAGTAACTTTGGCGTGGACTTTGTAACTTTGCAGTCCATTTATATGCACAAAAAAACGATATAACACACTAAAGGAAAGGGAAAAAGCATAATAGGTTCTCTTTAAGAGTTATCTTGACTTTTGCACTGTGTTTACTGTGATGCACCAAATCACCAAGACAAATTCCTTCTATGTGCAAATGTACTTGGTAATAAAACTGAATCTGATTTCTGATTCTACATGTTTAAGCAGTGGTGTTGTGGGGGGTCTGGGAGTTGAAATATATGTGTTGGAATGTAGTTTGATACCATGTCAACTAGCCCAGCAACATGTAAGCTGACGTTAATTAATTAAAACTGTTGCATCATATTCTTCATTTGGCCCCCGCCACTTAAAGGGGACATACCATGAAATACTCACTTTTTCAGTGCTTGTGCACATACATGCGGGTATGTAGATCGTTTACCAAACCATCAATCCACTTGTCAGAAAAAATGTTTGCAGTAGATGTTTCTGCAAACCATGGATACGTGGAATGACAACGTTTTGAAAAAAAAAAGTTTCATATCAGTCTCTTATTACACTTAAAGAAACGCAATGCCACATGCAACAATGTTACGTAAAAATGTTATGCAACAATGTTACGTAACAACGTAATGCAACAACATCACGCAACAACGTAACGCAACAACGTAACGCAACAACATAACGCAACAACGTAACGCAACAACGTAACGCAACAACATAACAACATGACAACGTAATGTAACAAAATAACAACGTAATGTTACAACATAACGCAACAATGCATTAAGATAATGTAACAATGTAACGTTACTATGTAACGTAACAATGTAACATATGGTAACAAAGTAAGATAATGTAACAACGTAACGTAACAACGTAACGTAACAACGCAACAAAACCACTACAGTTGAGAAGAACTACATGGTTGGGCTTAAAACGACTACGTTTGTACAGTAAAAATGACACTGAACGTTGTGAACACGGGACAAACACGTTGTAACGTGACACACGGACAAGAATAGCGGTCTCCTGGGTGAAAGCCTTGTGTTTGTTGGACTCATCCATCTCCCTGCTCGCCCGGTGACAACGTAACGTAACAACGTAACATATGGTAACAAAGTAAGTTAATGTAACAACGCAACGTAACAACGTAACATATGGTAACAAAGTAAGATAATGTAACAACGGAACGTAACAACGGAACGTAACAACGCAACAAAACCACTACAGTTGAGAATAACTACATGGTTGGGCTTAAAACGACTACGTTTGTACAGTAAAAATGACACTGAACGTTGTGAACACGGGACAAACACGTTGTAACGTGACACACGGACAAGAATAGCGGTCTCCTGGGTGAAAGCCTTGTGTTTGTTGGACTCATCCATCTCCCTGCTCGCCCGGTGACAACGTAACGTAACAACGTAACATATGGTAACAAAGTAAGTTAATGTAACAACGCAACGTAACAACGTAACATATGGTAACAAAGTAAGATAATGTAACAACGGAACGTAACAACGGAACGTAACAACGCAACAAAACCACTACAGTTGAGAATAACTACATGGTTGGGCTTAAAACGACTACGTTTGTACAGTAAAAATGACACTGAACGTTGTGAACACGGGACAAACACGTTGTAACGTGACACACGGACAAGAATAGCGGTCTCCTGGGTGAAAGCCTTGTGTTTGTTGGACTCATCCATCTCCCTGCTCGCCCGGTGACAACGTAACGTAACAACGTAACATATGGTAACAAAGTAAGTTAATGTAACAACGCAACGTAACAACGTAACATATGGTAACAAAGTAAGATAATGTAACAACGGAACGTAACAACGGAACGTAACAACGCAACAAAACCACTACAGTTGAGAATAACTACATGGTTGGGCTTAAAACGACTACGTTTGTACAGTAAAAATGACACTGAACTTTCTGAACACGGGACAAACATGTTGTAACGTGACACACGGACACGAATAGCGGTCTCCTGGGTGAAAGCCTTGTGTTTGTTGGACTCATCCATCTCCCCGCCCACGCGGTGTGTCTCTTTAAACTACGTCACTTGCTCTGACCGCAAGAACGTCAACTTTCAATGTATCCCTGGTTTGCAGAAACGTCCAATGCCAACATATTTTTCCTGGAAAATAGGCTGAACACAAGAAGCTGAAAATGAGCATGATAGGTCCCCTTTAAGAAGTAAAAGTGGAAAGATAAAGGTAGAGACCTTGAGCAAATGACTGAGTACGACATAGAGAAAGACATAAGGGAGACAGAGGGGGATGGTGTGAGTTTGATTAGACAAGCTCTGAGAGCGGCTTTGTTCGGCGTGAGGGCCGTTAATTACCACTACAGTTCAAAACACGCTCTCTCTCCCGCTGAGTCCTTCCCCTCCCTTTCGCCATCAGCCACATGCTCTGTCACATGGCAGCCCCGCATTACGCATCGCATCCTCATCACCCCAGATTGGTGCGGATCACCCTCTCACCCTGTAATTAGCACTCATAGTCCAGTAGCCACAATCAAATCACTGTTCTCACTGATGTAGGAAGCACCGATTCCTTAATACCTAATGTATCTCGTAGGATTTCCGTATATAATACTGAAACACATTTGTCATAATTCTTGTTTGCTAGGTTCTTTCTGTTACTCTGGACCTTGTCATAAGCATATGTAAAGGTCCTGGCAGTTGTTGCATTGCATATAAAATGTCCTCATTCAGTGTTTTCTTAGCATTTGTTTTTACATGTCTTCTAACTTGAGGTCAAATAAGAATGTCAGCTCCACCATAAAGGATTCAATTAAATAGGAAAAAAGAGCACGCTCAAACTTTTCTGATAATGCAGAAAAACATAGCAGGCCATAAATACTGTTGTCCAATTAGAAGAGGGGTTCACTGGCTACCACCTGTCCTATTATGTGGTACAAAAGAAGCAGGAGATTACAGCTGACCCCTCTCATCCCTCCCGTCACCCACACAATCATCTCCCATCAGGGGAAAAGCTCAGGTCAGACATGATGAAGAACCACTTACTGCAAATCCAGTTTCCTTCCAATGTGTCACTGCCCTCAAAGAATGTATAACAACACCACAACCTTTCCTCACCCACACAACACATGTTTTATGATATAGGACTTTTTTTCAATTTCAATGTAAATACTGTAAGGTAGGGCTTGGCGATATGGAGAAAATCAGATATCACAATATTATTTACATCGATATTGCAACAATATTGTAGAGTTGACCATTGGTGCTGTAACAAAATATTTACACAATGAGATTTTTGATAAATAATCATCAGTAATGTAGATATATGACTAAGCTGGGTAAAACAAATAATAAGTTAAAAAAATGACATAACTTTCCTGTAATGCAGCCTTTAAAACAAAGAAAAGACAACTCTAATGCCATATTACGATATCCAAAATCTAAGACAATATCTAGTCTTATATCACAATATCGATATAATATCGATATATTGCCCAGCCCTACTTTGAGGTAATCACATTTAATGGTTGACATAGACATACTATATATATGTGACACTGCACACATTAGTCAACAAATGAACTCTGCAAAAGTTGATAATGAAATTTTACTTACAGACTGGAAGCTTTAATAGAGTTAGAAAAAGAACAACAGCTTCCAAGTAGCATTTCTTTGAGAAACATAATCGCCAAGTTTAAAGTTGTGGTGTGTGTGCACTGTTAATGTAGCCTGAATCTAGACCTCGCATCACTGCCCATTTCCCAGATGTCCTCAGTATTCCAAACAGAATGAAGAAACAGAATGAATGAAGTGAAACAAAGTGGCAATTCAGTCTGATTATCAGGCTGCCGCTAATGTCGAGTGGAAGCTAAAGGTTGCACTTTGTAGAAACCTGATAATAGGAATCCATACAAAAACATGTCGTGGTTTTAGGAGCTGTTCACATGCTCAAATCCACCAAATCCTGTCAATGTAAACACACGGCAGCGGCGCTCAAACGCGAGAGTGACATGTTGCGTTGTTCCCAAATGTCTATTACCTCCACCAAGGCCAAAGGCCTAGGAAGGAGGTTATGTTTTCACCGGCGTTGGTTTGTTTGTTGGTTGGTTTGTCCTTTTGGACGATAACTCCAAAAGTCCGTGATGGATTTGAATTAATTTTTGTGGCACAATGAACAATCGAGTGGGTTTTGGTGGCGATCCAGGTCAGGATCCGGCTTCGGGAATTTTTTTTCACTTCTAGTTTTTAAGGCCGCGACGGCCCCCCGAGATAAAAATAGTTCAACTTTTGGAACGCTGCATTGCGTACCGCATATCATGTGATGAGGAACAACCAATCACAGCCAGCAAATATCTTTTCTTTCCTCCATAAATATCAGTCCACGATTAATATGGAGGAGAAGTTAATCATTTTAGTGCAGAGCTACCCAGAGCTTTATGATACCATGTCCAATGGACTGTTTTACTTGCTTCACCCTTTCTGACCGAGGACGGCAAAACATCCGGTTGAAAGGTAACGTTAAGCCAACATTGACACAGAGGGAATCCAGAACTGAAGCTACTTTGAGGGATTTACGGTGCTGGAAATGCATTTATTTCTATTTTGACTGGGTTTGACTTAGTTTATTCAGTGAGGCTTTCTGCTAAATTACCGCAATTTCATCATCATTGTCATCGCAGCACGCAGGTTTTGGATGCTGAGTAACGGCAGGAGCGACAGTAGCGCAACCTCCCAATCACATTGGAAAGAAAAAAAAGAAAGCGGCACAGTTGGCATTTTTCACGCATTTTTAGATGCGGCATGTGTACCGCCCAATATGGGTCGTTTTTCTTTTGTACGGCTCATTTTTAGATTCTGGATGAATTTAGCAAATACAGCACAGTGTTTTTTTCTTACAGAGGAGGCTCATGGGTATTTTAGTTAGACATGCCAAACGTATGGTTATTCAAACGTGATCACATCCCTACTCATCATATGTTGCCGGTGGGCAGAAGCCATGGGCAGCCTCTTGCATTGTATATTGATGCAGAAGGTCTGCGCGTGGTTAACGTTGTGAAACGGTAGCGGTTAGTGTTAGGCAACAAAACTACTTGGTTAGGGTTCGAAAAAAGATCAGGATTTGGGTTAAAACAACTATGTCTGTTACAGAAATGAAGCTACGGCCGTAACATCATTTGACTCAGTGGTGTAGCATCAAGTGACATTAACATCATCGGTAAAAACATCTCAACTTTGGATTCACATGGGACACGAACGCCATGTCCCCCTGGGTGAAAGTCCTGTGTTTGTTTGACCCATCCAGCAACGCTCCCACCCGCCCTTAGAGGACTCGCTCTTTATACTGCTTCTTATGGGTTCACACTGGAGTTAGTCGAAAAAGCCCGTCGCGTCTGAAAACAGGTTGCCTTGTGCGCCTGTACCAAGAGGCCGAGGGAGTGAGACCAGGCTGGGAAATTCACAATTTCTCAGGAAACAAAGTGGAGAAAAATACTTCCAAAAGCGGCACCTCCTCCTACGACACAGCTCTACAGACCAATCTAATATTTAATATGTACCTCACTCCTAAACTTACATATCTGTCAAAATCCATGCATCATGCCATATGTATTCAAATCACATCTGCACATGGTCCACTTTTAATCAGCTTGCCATCACAGCCCACACAACCTTTATTTTTATAGTATGTGCTTATAGTGCATCGCAGTCTGCTATGACAACCTCCTGGCAGATACGTACGAATCATCACAAATCATGAAGTAATACTGATGCTGATATTTTGTTCCAGGGAAAACGTTATTAAATGGCAGCAGAGCTCACACAGCCATTTCATATCTGTGCCAAGGAGGCATGGCAGCCATCTTCTTTGGGATTGACCATTTTTTTTTTTTTAATGCAGTACTCTAATTGATCAGCATTCATCCCTCATCCACACTGGATTTACAGAGGCTCAGCCAATGGCTGCCATAGGGCTGCCAGACCTAAAGAGAAATTGCCCGGGGGAGCTCTGCCATCCACCATCCACACTGGGAGGTTCCAGACGCCGTCGCCACACACAGGCTGTTTACTAATCAAGATTTACGCCATTTGTTTGTATATATCAATAAATCACTTCTGAGTGCATGTGGATGACCATGAATCTTAAACAGGAGTAGATCTCTAATTGCCTCCCACAGGGCTGAATATATACCATGGGTTTACCTCCCGGGCTTAATATTAGACTACGGGGAACAAATGCTTTGTTTTTAATTGCTATATAACCGAGGCTTCTGGGGGGATTTTCATTTTTAGGGCAGTCTTGATAGCAAAGAAGCGATCATCCTGAGTGCCAGAGGCAAGGCTGTAGATTCATCAACGTATTTAACTTCACGTTTGATGTGAATGTTTTGAAAAAAGCTAATTTCTTCCAAGTCCCCGCTGAGAGAAAAAGAGGTGTTTTATAACTAGCGGATGAAATGATCCAACAAGTACAAAAATACAACTCTAAAGACAGATTTGCAAAAATAAAATGTCGCCCCTCGTACGAGGGGTGAAATGTCACATCCCCTGAGGTTGAGCCAGCGCCTTTCTAGGATGGATGGAAGGGAATGTTATATGTGTCTTAATGGAGAAAGAGATATCTCCTCAAGGTCACAGAGTGAGACCATGATATCTGTAATAGACAGAAGGACCCTTAGAGGAGAGGAGGAGGAGGTGGAGATGGTTTAAGTTCCGGTCCTTGGGGAAATCTCCATCCATCTGGGGAGTCGCTGAGAGCGCAGTATTCACATGCTCTAACAGGCCCTTAATTTGGGGAAACATATGCCAACGCTTAGGCCTTTTGGAATCGGTTCACATGGCAGACATTGGTTGTTAGGGTGGACATTAGCTGGTAGAGTAGATGAGGCATAAATAATGTTATTTACAAGTGACACAAGTACATATAACACTCTCTCCAATCTCCATTTTAATCCCATGTATTCATGTATGTCCATTATTGCCTGTGACACTAAGAACTATTGAATTTTTTCACATGGCAATATGGAAATTTTTAAGACCACTATCTGAACACATTCAGTATAATCCATGACACATGATGCCCCTTGTTTTTATGTATGGGGATATTGCAAAATAAATGCATATAGCATTACTGAGCCAAATCCCATATATACTGTATATGTTCCTGTGGATAAAACCTGGAGGCAAAGCTACAGGATCAATGGTGCTGCAAATACCCAGATCTCTTTCCTATGTAAAAGTAGACATACCCCAATATAGAAATACTTCATTTCAAGTAAAAGTCCTGCATTAAAAAATGACTTTACAAGCACATAATTAAAATGTGATTAAAGCAGCAATCATTGATTTTTTTTTGTTGGCCATGAAACTTTACAGCCACAAACTAAAGACCTAGAGCATTCACAGGATGGATGGCTTTCCTAGCTAGATTGACAATAATAAGGGTGTTTCTGAGCAGTTTACACAACAGAAGTGCTCCGCCATCCAATCGCTGCAAAAAGGCAATTCTTGCAGAAATCTCAAAATGTTAAAAGGTTTTTATCTCAAATCACAGCATGGCTTTTTCTATGGTGTTCCTCAAGGTCTTGGTGTCTTAATGTGGTATTTTGGAGGGATTATTGATCATTTTTATCAATTCCCAATAGGTAAAAAATTGTTAAATTTAGAACCAAATCTGTGCTAAATTCATTAATTAATAAAAACCCAAAAGTTGCTGCAACAACTTATGAGACATAATAGAGCATGGGGATGACCATCATATACTTCCATTATAATGTTCTAAGCCCTTATACATTTACATTACATGTGATTAAATTGTATTTACCTGATTAGGGACTCTATTTTCATTAAAAAGTGAGAAAAAAAATGTATTTATCACACCAACAGTTAACAAACAGAACACGTTGTATTCCATGACATATTCAGTTTTTCTAATTTTTGAACGATTATGTCAAAATGTGTTCTTCCAAGTGGTTGACAACACCATTAAAGGGTTAAGTACATGATAGATTTAGTATTGTATCAAAGAAAGGTATTGATAACAAATCAGAATTTGGTGTCATTGTAAAACAGGTTTTGTATTGGTGAACAATTTCTACCAATACTAAGCCTCAAAAAGCAGCAAGTAATGTTGCGGCTCAACATGGTGATGTTTTCGTTGTCCTTATATACAGTTGAATACTGCAATCTATGACAATGCATCACATTTTATATGGATGTGTTTTTAATGTAATTTGCAAAAAAAACTGGTAACCGCAGCAAAGTACTATATCCTCTATAAAAGAAATGGAGTATAAAGTATCATAAAATGGAAGCACTCACATAAATTGCAAGCATCTTACAGTAAAACCATATTGAACAGAGAACATAAAGGAATGTGCGTGTGGCTATGTGTTGTTGGTTGACTTCCCTTCAGGGGTAGAACAATCCTACGCCACTACGCCTCAACACGAGTCCTTCCTCTTTGAATAAACACATTTTTTCCCAGAGGTCCCGGCACGGTCACCACCCGTCCAAGCTCCGTCTGCTGCTAACTGGCCTGAAAAGCGGTAACATCTCAACACACGCTCAGCCACTGCGGCGATAGCGCCTCAGTGTCAAGTTGTAATCTTTACAGTTGCTCCCAGTCTCAACTCTATCCCTACTGCAACACACCACACAGTGATGAGAGAAGTTTCCTCGTCCAGTGGCAGCCCCCGGAGGGAGCACAGAAAATTGTGGAGTGGGCTCTTTCAGTAATTCCAGTCCCAGCCCCCACCATGCGCATCAGAGCCTGGGGAGCAGATATGGTCCGAATTGTGAATCCACCCACACTGCATGTCACTCTCTATAACACAGAATACTGTGAGCATGCTATCTATGCTGACCACACATACATGTGCTGGCACACACCTACACATGGAATATATGTTGCACACATATTACAGTGGAATGGGAAACTTCACATAAAAAGATGGGAGTCGATTACGGGAATCGATATAATGTGGATAACAACAGTTATTAGAAGATATTCCTACATTCCCTTTGCACTTTATTGCAGAGTGCTTCCAGTCACGCTCCTGCTGTAATTATCTTTGATCTCGTCTTGATGTTGCATCTAAGGTTTGAGTACGAGTGGGAGCTTGGCATGTTGGCACGCTCTTTGTCTGCCTCCTGATAGAACGCTTTCCACTCGGCTGAATTACCCACTCCATGATGACTCGATGCAGCAGAGCAAAAAATTATGCTCCCTGGACTCCCGTGCATTCAGATTCTTTCAAATGGATTCCTTAGGTCCCCCCTCATGCTGCAGACCCAAGCGCCGCTGGAATATATAGCCTGCTATGGATCAAGGCTCTTTGATATCTAACTGATAAGAAAATATAAACTACGGATGGATTTTATTTTTAGAGATTTGTGGATTTGACAAGAATGTGTAAATCTGTGTGTGCATGTGTACGGTAGGGGTAGTCATGGTACCAGAAATTTAGTAGTCAATACCAAACCAGTGAAATTTCTTAGTTAACCAGGTCATAATTCTCTCTCTGTTATCTATTTTATATTGCTGTGAAAACATCTCCTTCAAACAACTGGATTTATTTAGTTGTTTTTTTTTGCCAAAAACTAATTTTACATTTGAACACATCATGAGAACATTAGAATTTACCTTCGCCTAATATTCATTTTTACTAAATGGAGCTTGAATCCATCACAATGAAGCTCAATGTGACCTCAGTTAAAGCTGCAGCGGGTAGAAATAAAGCAAATATGATTAAAAAAGTTTTTTTTTATAAAACAGTCACTACATCCTGACAGTAGTGCATAAAACAGGTAATCTGAAAAAAATGAGTCTCTGTGTCCTCCGATGCTCATAATGGCATCTGCAATATTTCAAAGACCGGAGGAAAACAACCAGTCAGAGCTGATCTGGAGTCTGCCGTCCGGCTGACGCCTCTGAGCAGCTGTCAATCACTCGCGAACTCCGACCAAACGGTCAAATGCCTATTACTTTCCTCCAAATTTTTTTCAGAAACATCTTGTAGTGTACTGTTTAGCTGTAAAATGAGATCTGTTGATGAAATACCAAGCACCACCCACCAGCCGGAGCACAGCCAATAGGAACGCTCTCTCTCTGTAATGACCCGTGATTGGTCAAAGTCTCCCGTCACGGGCTAGATTTTTTTAAAGCCTGAAAACAGAGCCATGAGGAGGTGCAAAAGTCTCTCAGAACACTTGAATTACAATATGCTGAAAGGTTATGATGGAATTTTTGCCCAATGATGCCAAAAACATTCTGCCTACTGCAGGTTTAATGTTAACGCTAGCTGTTAGCGCCACAGGACTGTGCTGCCTACCAGCTGTTAACGGCTAACATGAACTATCCCTCATCCTGCCGATTTCTACAAAGATTTGTTGTTCACAATCTGGCATTATCAGGGAAAAAGCAGGGTGCGCCATTAGTCTCATCACACATGTGTGTGCATGTGTACTGTAGGGTAGTCATGGTACCAGA
Source organism: Adelosebastes latens (assembly GCA_916700685.1). Taxonomy (NCBI): domain Eukaryota; kingdom Metazoa; phylum Chordata; class Actinopteri; order Perciformes; family Sebastidae; genus Adelosebastes; species Adelosebastes latens. Next base: position 91,261 of record CAKAKR010061817.1, read on the forward strand.
AATGTAATATACGTGAAAACATCTCCTTCAAACAACTGGATTTATTCAAGTGTCTTGCCAAAAACTAAATTTTACATTTGAACACATCATGATAACATTAGAATGTACATTATTCTATTACTTATTTTTACTAAATAGAGGTAAATAGAGTGTGCAATTATTCTTGGCATCCCTAGTGTACTGTACATATGCACAGGTGGGGAAAAAAAACACTGATTGAATTTGTACCAAAACTGCCATTATCACAACAACATGTTTCATAGGCAACCAACTAGATGCTCATTTGACTAAAGTGCTAAACTGTGTACTTGCTTTGGCATGGTTTCATCCTCATTTAGTCACTTAGTCAGTTCATTTGAGGATATTACCATCACCGGAAAGAATTAAAATTACACATTAACTGTACTGAGAAATGAAATTGCTCTATTACCAAAGCAGTAAAGATTTTAATTTAGATTATTTTAATTTTTCCACGCACAACGAGGTTGCAGTGCTTGTACAAACTTACAGAATCATTCATTTAAGTGATTTACTTGAGTTGCGTCGTGACTCTCCCCCTCCGTGTGTCATCGATTGGTTTGACCCATCACCTGTCTCCCTCATATCAGCACTTTAATGCTCTGGGTGCCCATCACTGTGCGCACAGGCGGGGAGAGGTGACCGCACTTCCTCTGACCTTTGAACTTGTGTTGACAACTCAGCCGCCTCAAGTTGCAGAGGACACTCATGCGTGTCGTGGTTGGCATGGCGATGACATGAGAAGTTATATCTCAGGGAGATATTGGAATGCTTCTCCCACGTTTGTATTGACATTCTATCCACAGGAGAATAAGACATGTGCAGACGGTATGCAAATTATGCCATTTTTTTATACAAAATCTAACGCTATTGTATTTTTAGCTAGCTAATCCCAATCATTCTGCACACTGTGACCTTCCCATAGCGATAGATCTACAATCCATATGATGATATCATTACTGCAATGAAACAAGGCAATCATTATTGCATGTGTTTGAATGTCAAATGCAACCTTCATCACATCATCCCCTCTCTCTCTTTCTCCTTTCCTGTCACTCATGTGACAGGAAGCAAAGCATTAGTATCTTAAAATAAACCAGCCCAGAGATAGTCAAGTGGTAAATTTAACATCTGGGGCCCCACTGGCGAAAGGACGTAATCCCACCAGAAATGTTTCTCCTCCTGTGTGACTGCTGTATCTGCCCATCTAGTCACACGCTGCCTAATAAAATAGAATTACATTGTATCTATTAATCGGCTTATCATTTTATCATTTCCTCTCCTTGGGAACATGGAAAAAAAAAGGTTCATCCTCTGGGAAGCATGACTGTGTACAGAAAATCTCATGGCAATCTGCCAGTTAGCTTTCTAGTGTCAAATTTTGGGCTGATAGTGGCACTACATGAAAATCCAGGTGTCACAAAAATTATTATTAAATCATCCTCTGGGCAACACATTCTCACTCTTAACTGGTCAAATACCGACGCTTGGTCAGTGGCCCTACACTTCAAACTATGATGCTTGAGAGTGAGGGCAGGTTGCTCTGGGAGTCATGATTACCTATACCAAAGTTTACATCTGTGGCGATGCCCTGTATGGAGGACATAACCTGCCAAAATAAAAAAAAGAATAAATAAATAGATGACTCGATAAGTAAATAAATATTAAATGTAGCAAAAATAATATTACTCTAGAAGTATTTGTGGAGAAATAAATAAATACATGCATAAATACATGAATAAATACATGCATTTAAAAATAAGTGTAAAATAAATAAAAAAAATATTACTGTAGAAGTAATTGTGGTGAAATAAATAATAAATGCAAAAACTAATAAAATAAATACAGAAATAAATAAATGGGATAATTAAACAGAAGAGTAAATAAATAAGGGAATTAATACAAGGATAAATAAAGAAGCAAATTAAAACAGAAATATCATTTTTATGTCACATTTTATCAATTAATTAATGGCTGCATTAATTTTAATATTATTTTTGCTACATTTAATGACATATTTATTTATTCATCGCGTTATTTTTATTATTTGTTTTTATTTTAGCAGGTTTCATCCTCCATAGCCCTGCACCAAATGGTTGCACGGACAAAGGGACAGACAGACGGACAGACTAACCAATATAATCATGACCAGCAGGGCAAAAAATGAAAATGCTTTAGGAAAAATGAATGAAATGACACAACGGAATTAGATGCCACCCTGTGACCACTGTATCCCGAGGCACAGTGTGCCATAAGGTTTTTGGCTCTACCTAAATTCCCTCTCCCAGTGCTGCCTGAAACTAAAGCTCCTTAAATGCAGACATAGGCTGCAGAAGTGAGAAATCTCTACTAGCCAGATTATCTCTCTTGTTGCAGCCTGCTTCTACAAATGCTTTTCTATCTGGTAAACCATGTAGCTCTAAATTCAATTAGGGGCCACATAAACATTTTCATGTGTGGCAAGTGAGCTGTGAAAGGGCAGCAAACAGGCTCAGGCTGCAGCTGGGAGAGGAGAGACGAGCGGGGGCCTGATCTACTTCTGAGGAAACGGAAAGAGGGAACAGATTCGAGATGCTGCAGGAGATGCGCTGTAATATTTAGCATGCACTGAACTCGCTGCTTTGTGAGAGTCCAAGAGAGCGGCTGCGACTCTTTATCACTCGGTGTTATGTCGGATGCTTCCATCCATCTATCTGACTCTGTATGCCTCCCCCCTGCCTTCTCTCATCACACACAAACATAAACACAGACTGAACACCATATCTTTTAAGATTTCAATCACAATCGCAGAATCCTTTCATGGTATGACATTTTGTCTTTGCAGGATTTGTCCAGTGGCATCCATTCAGCTAACATATACAACATGCAGCATATTCATCATTTAGTATCCATGTGCATTGAAGCTGTATACAGGGCATAATGTGGCTCTAAAGTAAGGCTAATGAATAATCAGTGGTCTCTTCCCTCTCGCTCTACTTCCCCCCCCCTCTGTCCTCCTGTCCTGCAGCTCATATTACACTTCATTATTCTTTAGGCTACCCACTCCCTCTAGTGATGGACAAAGGCACTGCCTACGGAGCAGCCGGCAGGCAGGCAGGCAGGCGGCAAATGTGGGACCACAGGAATGACAGGAAGAGTCGGCCCTCGTTTGCTTCAGGCTGGATGCCGTGCCAGGGCTGCCGGTGGGAAACACAGCGGCGGACTGAGAGGAACAGTTGTTTGACAAGCACACACAAAACAGTCACTTGCGCATTAAAAATGACAGACTGAGTGCAAGTGTTATGCTCTGTTTCGGGAAAAGTGCTAAGAGGCACACAAAAAAACAAAAATACAGGAACAGGCAGAGGACAAACACAAATACACACACACAGAGAGAGGCACCCAAACACACTTGATTAAACTGCTCTCCGCTGTGAAAAAGCATGTTCATTTGTATTTAAGTGGCGCAACGTGATAATTACCTGGGCTGGGTTTCTTCAGAGCTGCATGCGATACTCTGTGGGTACCCGACTATAGGCCTAGTTTTCCTCTGCCCCCACCCCCCTTCATCCATCTCACCGGTCTGGATGATGTAGCGATGCCTTCACCGGTGGCCCTACCTCGGCGAATGTTAATAATCATACGCTGCCTCCACTTCCCTATCTGCATTCCCAGCACTTATCAACGTGATATCGTCTTTGAATGATAAACGCTGTGAGCGAAGAAAACAACCAGGTCAGTTGCTTTAATAACCCATCCAGTTATTATATCAGATTCTGAATCTGTGCGTTCAGAAACAGAGGAGATTTAGTCCGCTAAGAATCAAGCCAAATGTATGCATGCTACAGAACAAACTGACTCAGAATTCAATGCATCGCACTGAATAGAATTCCTAAAATAAAGTTGCTAGAGAGCGCTCTCCGTGCAACAAATCATCGCCTCGAGTTGAGTGGCCTCATTTAAATTTCATTATGTCTTTACACTGACATGTTTAAAATCAGATAGGGACTGGAATGAGATCTATCCCCCTTCAAGATAATTGATACCGCCAGAGTCTGGGCAGACCACACGGTGAAAAATGGGCCATTATTCATAATTCATAAAATTTTATATAACTGACTTACTTTTGAAGATTACACAATAACATATTCATTGTTGAAGGGGAGAGCCGTGGTCAACCCAGACTGCGCAGGCATTGTTGAATTGAATGCCCAGACAACTAAAGTGGATGTGTTTTGTCTGAGACATGTTATGTAGTCGGTCGCCAAATTACTAGATTATAACGTCATATGTTCAGCGGTGGATCCAGGTGTTTCCAGGATAAAGATGTTGGCATTTTAGAAGTTTTTGTCTATTTTTTTCTGTCGTGATTCTGCTCATCTCCCGGATGGAAAGGTCAAGCCAAAGCTAATGCTCCTGCTATCATATTGTGACAGCTCTGGGATAATGTGTGATAATTAAAAGGGCTTCGGCATATGGCTACTACCGCTGACATGCTGTGTGAGTCAATGGGAGCCATTTGTGCCTTGTGGGGGAAAAAAGAAAAGAAAAAGAAATGCCATTGTGGATTGGAAATGTATCAAAAAGCAAAATGTAACAAGATTCAGTGTTAGCAAAAAAAAGCTAATACAGCCAGCACGAATACCTGGCTAAATATGCTTACGTATTGGCAAACAATTTGCACATCCAGTAAACACAACATTAATTCAATTCAGTTTAATTAAATAGGCTTCATTGGCATGACATTTGCCATGTGTTGCCAAAGCTCAATTACGATTATGAAAGACATTAGCATTCATGTTTCTAGCCATCTGACGGAATGTAAGTCTAATATCCACTTTACTTTTAGCTCTGGTTGATTTCTACCAAAGAATTATCTGTAGCTGGGTCTATAACTTGCCAAATGTTAAACTTTTTTCAGAAGCTAGTTGCTATCATTTTTTGCTAAAAAAAAAAAGACTGCCTACGGGGAATGATGAGAGTAGTGAGAGGGAACCATACAGTAAAAGTGTAGGCTGTAAATCAAAACCATGAGCTAAAAGAAGCTAAAAAACTGTGCACAGAGATTGATGTCAGCTAATTTACCATGACAGCCCGACGACTGACCCGTCATTTTATAGTCATTTGATTTGTTGTTAAAGTCGGGGTAAAATAAAATCCGAAATTTGTTTCTAAGCACATTGTGAAAAGCCTGAACTATATATAACTGAATTGTGGCGTTAAGTCTCATCCACACCAGGAACGTCAGGAGCGCATGGCGGCTGGGTTACCTGTTGTTTTTTTATTTTTCGGCGTCCCTGTAAACAGGTTAGAGCAGCTACACTGCCCACGTGAGATGCGCGTCACACACGCGTCTCTTCTAGAGAATAAAGGTCTCGCCTATTTTTGTTGCATGCCGCGCGCGTTTCACAGCAACAACAGACAGTGAAAGTGATCTATTGACTGTATATTGACATCATACCAGCAAGATTACTACAGTTTTGATGTCTATCTGTAGAATATGTTACGGAGATGAAAAAAGTAAAGACTTATTTTTAAATCAACACTTCCTGCTTTCATTTCTAAATAAAAGCCCTCAAGCGTTTTTTCTGTGGACAGAATTCCTTCATTTGTTAACACAAGGCTTTTATTCTGAAATATGTGCCGGACAGTGTTGTAGAATATGCAGTGACTTGGAGAGCTCCATGAATGAATACAGTACGGAGTTTTAATTGTCGATTATTACTATTATTTACAAATTACCACACGTTTCTTAACCTTTCTCTGTCTAAAATAAATATAAATTATAGTTATAATGAAATGAAATGGCCATTTAAAAGGCAAACTCTATGTAGAAAGAAAGGGCTGACAGCAGCAGCAGCAGCAGAAACACAGCAGATATGCAGCTGACACGCAGCTGGTGTGAACACCCGACACGTGAATCATGCAGCCAACACGCCACGCAGCCGCCACACCCTCCTGACGTTGCCTGTGTGTCCCGGGCGTTAGACCGTTAAACTGTTTTTCACCCTTATTGTGGTCAGGATTTCTTTGGGCGAGCCTTAAACGGCCCGAAATCATGGCTCCATGACGCACTAGAGCCATCCTCAGCATAACCCCTCCCCTGACATGCTATAAAAACTAGAGCACATAGCATAGAGGTTTTCCACTCAATCATGAGTTACAACACTAACTTACCACAGCCTACAGTTCGTTAGCTAGCTGCGGTATACCGGCCATCTGGCACGGACAAATCCCAGTGTGTCATCGGTGGCCTGTCTAAACGTTTTTTACCAGCCTTCCGGCCCTGTCCATCTCTAACGGGCCCTCTCTGTCTGTCATCCGGGGGTGCACGTGAGAAGTGCATGTTCCAGGACTGAGCTCGCTGGCCAACCACAACAGTTAAACTTGTGCTTACGTCATAGGTTACACCATAGCCTATACTCCGTCGTTATTGCTGCTTTAAAAACGGTGGATAAATTGTTTTGAGCGAAATGACTTGTTTCACTATCAGAATTTGATCAATTCGGTCCGATAACGTTTGGGTTTAGTCTAGAAGAGCCACACGATTTAATTATTTTATCTCCAATCAAGTTAGCGGGTTGGCCGGCGGACTGGTGAGCATTTGCATTGACATTCTGCAAAAGTAGGGTGCAGCAGTGAGATGGCTTATACAGTATGTCTTTAATATAATAATGTATAATAAGTGTACAAAATCAACACTGACCCGCGATTGGGCCTGGTTTCAGAGCCATAAGCGGACACGCCCCCAGCGTTTCACAGCACAGAATACTGCTTATTTTTTCACCTAATTTAATGTACTTTAATAACATGTACTTTAATCATTCAAATTTGGCTGGTTGGTTAATAACACATTTTTCAGTGGTGTGACAAACTCAGAACACATATTTATTTTGGCTTTATTCAGATTTTAATGTAAAAAGAAATATTGATAAATGCATATTTAAACCGTCCTTAAAACCATACGAAAACACAACAGGTCTCACTGTGGCTGAACTGGTACCTGCCTTATTTTCACTGTAGCCTAAAGGCATATGACACACCAGGAATGATACTGAGCACCATTGATTGTAAAGGCCCACTATCAGTCTCTCTATGACAGGACTGGGGCAGCAGCACTACCTTCACTGAGAATTATTGGGATTTAGAAGGTTTAAGCTTCTACTTTGGGGCGAGAAATATAGCAGAATGTGCCAGGTTCAGGAGGACTAAATGTGCTTTTGATGAACAAACGACACAGCAATATAAGTGAATATTCAAAAGGCTTCATTACAACTACTGTACTACAAAAAAAAGGTGATAAAGTGTTACATTAAAAAAGAACAAGCCCTCGTTGATGCTGCCTTTTATGTGCTGCTCTCAGCACGACGAGCCACACTGCAGAAAATCACTGTGCTGTTGACGCAGGCAAAAAGAGGCTCACAAGCTGGAGCACGTAAAAAGTGTCAGACTAAGGGTATTTATTTAGTTACACGCCTGTTACCACTCATTACTCAACATTACTGCTTGTATTCAGTACAACCTCAACTCGAGACACCGTGGACAAAATGCGGGAACAAAGAGACGAAGTGGGGAAAACGAGTGATGAGGGTCGAAGTGGGGCTGCTCGGGGGATGACTTTATTATAGCGGCAAGAAAAAGACCGATCATTTAGCTGTTGAGGTTAATGTAAAGTAAAGGAGACATCAGCACTTTTTTTTCATTATGGGTTTGCTATTTATGATTAAATATCCATTTGCAAAATGTTTTGTGGTACAGCATTGTATTTTGACTTTTATTTAGTTGCTGCAAACACTGAGGAAACGAATGAAGAGGGAACTTTTTGAACTGATGACAACTCTTAATTCATCATGCTTCATTATCTCCGCCAGGCTTTAGTTAGCTTGTGGGGAGATCATGCGTTCAGTTGTATGGGTGTGTGTTTGTGTGTCTGTCTGTCCGCAGCTAATCTCGAATACTACTGGATCCATCAGCCTAATATTTTCTGTGCTCATTTATGACCATATGCTTAAGGACCCCTCGTAGTTGCGGTGATTAGCAATTTTTGAAAAAACTTTTTTATTGACTGTTTAATACAGTCATTGCAAGGCTAATAAAAAAAAGCCTTACCTCTGTTGCAGGCTACATTTTGGCCTTTGTCGTGGCTCAAAAAGTGATATGTTATGATGCACTTGTGGAGGCAATTTCCAGCACAGCACTTAAATCAGCATCGGGTAGAAATGGAGCAAACTCGCAAACTCCGACCAAACGGTCAAACTAGGCAGTGCTGATCAAATATGAATCAATATTCTGTTATTGTAATGCCTATTTCTCTCCTCAAATGTTTTCAGAAACATCTTGTAGTGTACTGTTTAGCTGTAAAATGAGAAAGTTTGTGACCCGGCAGCCATTTTTAGACCAGCTGAGGAAATACCAAGCATCGCCCACCAGCCGGAGCACAGCCAATAGGAACGCTCTCTCTCTATCTATCTGAAATGACCTGTGATTGGTCAAAGTCTCCCGTCACGGGATTTTTTATAGCCTGAAAACAGAGCCATGAGGAGTTGCAAAAGTCTAGCTTTCTCTCAGAACACTTGAATTACAATATGCTGAAAGGTTATTATGGAATTTTTGCCCTAATGATGCTAAAAATATTCTGCATACTGAAGCTTTAAGATTAGTCACAATACGAGACGAATAAATCCCAATTTTTTTTTCTCTTCGCTGCCATCATGACTGTGAGGGAGCCGGGAGGGACAACTCTTCTTTGTTTGGGGAGAGGAGGGAGACACACCTGGCGGACTGTTAGTGGCAGCTCACATCCATTCACACACGTTAACACATTACAGTAGTGTTTTTGCTCACACACACATACAGTTTGCCACATTCACCACAAGTGCGAGGCAGTCTAGTTTCCAGAATCCAGAATCATACTTTGCAGCAAACAGGAGCACGCGGATTCACAAGATCTGCAAAGAGACAGACGCTTACTAGCAACTAAAAAAGCAACTGCCTCATTCATCTGTGCATTAGCTAAACAAACTCGCTTACAGGTGGCAAAAAAAAAAGTTTCTTAGTCAGTTAGATCCTGGTGCCAACTTCTCGAAGATCCTTGAAAGCAATTATCAGCTGAAATTCCATTTGGCAGATGTTATGCCTACAACCAGAAAAGTAGAAACTGCTGTAATGCAATAAACAGCAACGGTGATGTAATAAATTATATTTTTTGTGAATTTTGTCCCCAACGGGAATACAAAATAATTCAGCAGAGGCAGGGATATATAGACCAGAGGGGGGGGAAATCCCTCCTATTCCCCCCCCGGCAAATCGCACCCTGATTACAATGCAGCTTAATACACCACAAAGTAAAGCCTCAAAGTGTACCACGGCAATGTGTCAACACATGACTCACAGCAAGTCTCAACAAGAACTGACACTTTAAATAAGTACCTTGCATTACATCATACACACCTTTCTACAGCGTATAGCATGCCTAATATAATGGGTCCTCAGTGGGAATTAAATGCCACCGGCTGGCAGTGTTAGTGTCGCCTCTATTCACCGAGTAACTAAAGGGATCGTTAGCGATACCTTTTTACTTCGGCCTATCTTACTCCGCTCGGTATTTTTCCTCGGCGAGGATTATGTGAGAGCGCTGTACTTTCTGTTCCGGGAAGATCCACCCTTCACAGAGAACACCTATACAAAAGCGCGAGGATTAATAATTCATTGATATCCATGACCACTCACACTCTCCTTTTTATAAGGAAGGCTTATATTAGCGCCGTCGCACCCGTCAAGCAATTCAAACAACTCTTACCGGCGTCATTAAAATTTTAAAAGCAGCTCAGCATGGAGGATGAGTAAATAAGAGACAATTACTGAGCTTGATAGAAATGCAATGCGGTTCGCATTCAAAGGGAAGTAAGCGCGAACCTTTGGGTGGAGGAGGACTTATAGCCATATATATCCACATATGTGGTTGAGGGATGATTTATTTAAAAGGGGCACTTTTCAAGCTCCGTTCCACGAACGCCTGAGATACAACGGACAGTCAGAAGTTCAGTCACGTACGGCAGCTGCTGGAGTGTTTTGTGCAGCTTGAGAGGGGTATTAACAGGAAATAGAAAAGGCAAAATCACGAGCATCTCCCGCCGCCTTCAATTGGAGACGCTCACACACACAATCTGTTTGGTAATGGGGGGATGTTTAAGCAGGTTATTACCATTAAAATCCAAATAGAAATAAAGCAGCAGACCTGATTGTAAAGTTAATGCGGCGTGGACCCATTTTACAGCCACTTTCAATCTCTCATAGATAAACCAGTAGATCACTTTAATTAGACAATGTGTTAATTGAGTGCAGGTCCCGGGGTGTTATGTGTCAACATTAGTCTCCATCGGTGACAATCTCCTCCAAGCAACGACACCATCCACTCCGAACCGAGAGTGAGACGCGACGATACTGAGAATGATTGTGTGTATGTGCGTGCGTGTGCGTGACTTTGTGTCTGCCTGGTTTTGCATGCGAACAAGTATGTCTCTGGGTGCGATTTAGCGACCTAGTGAAGACGCATCAATGCATGGGAGGGACAGCAGTGTCTGCTGCAGGAGGGCAGAGAGGGAAGAGAAAGAGAAAAAGCAAATAGAGGGCAGAGAGAGAGAGAGAGAAGCACAGCGTGCGGCTATCGCTTCACTGTGGTCTGACATTATTATGTGCTCATCGCCTGGCCGCTCTGCCCTGTTTCTCCATGTTTGGGGGAAATGGCAAGGGACAACATTACAAGGTATCGCGCTTGGCTCGAAAAAAATGTCGATAAGGTCAAGATGCACTGTGCTTGTGGGACTTTGAAGTCTCAAACTGATAGCTCGATTTTCCTTGAATCAATCCATTGGTGTTCAAACTGTGCGCGACAAGAGGAAGATGAAGATACGCCGCCCTGGTAGGTAGGTGTTCCCCGCATTCTCTGGCTACCCCAGATGGGAAAAAAGGCTTTTAATAGAATAGAAATGAAACTAAATTAAATTTGACACTGTGGTGTACCGATGTAATTAACACACACACTTCTCTCTACTCACTAGATAATGTCAGCACCCTTGCACTGGGCGTACAGGATCAGTGGCCAAGCGTATGATTATACTCAACTCTCTGAAGTCGTAGCGAGGTGGCTCCCATCAGCGCCTCAGCCACCGTGGCAATCACACGGGGAACATAATGAGGCCATTAGGGTTTGGCGAACGCAGCCTTAAAGCCTCTTGTCCGACCGGCTGGGTTCCCTATACCGCGCACGTGCTCACAGCTTCAAAGCTTTTAGCAGCTTGATGTGATCCAAGATCCGCCGGTGTGCTGCAGCAGCAGGTGCAATGCGTCCTGATTGGATGGCTTCCTGAATGGCCTCCTTAATGCGGTGGCGTATTCTGTGCCGAGCGCTAAGGAGAGTTTTAACATTATGTGACACTTTTAAGTGCTTCCGGTGACCTTTTAGCAGAAGTTATAAAATGCAATCTTGAATTGTGCTGACCGAGTTAACTTCAGGTAAAAAGGAAAAGAGCTGGATGTTCGTGTGTGCAGTCATGAGGTGTTAGATGTTTTTTGATCGCTTGTATGCTGTATTTTTCTGGTTATATTTCAAATTATGAGGTTAGCTGTGCTGCTACTGCTTCCCACACAAAACCTTTGTGCAAATGTGGCTTTTTTTATTCTGCAAGGCTATCTGCACTACACGTTAAGGTAGCCAGAAATGAAATATGGCCTACCATACATTACGTGACTCACCCTATACATGCAATTCTAAAGTACTAAAATGTATGCATAAAGTGACAGAAGAATCCTTTGAAAACCCACATTGCATGAAATCAAGAGGTCAAGAGCGAGCCTTGGTCCAACACCGACGATACAAATTCTCCATTCATGTTTTGTGGCTTCTTGCCACAACATCATACTTCCAGTGCAAAAAAAAACAAGGGACGGAGACACTAATTACTGTAGAGGAGGGAGGAGAGATCGAGGGATAAGGGAGAAAAGGGCCCGCTGGAGGGGTTACATTATTTATGATATTTTCGTTTCCCCCCCCCTCTTTCTCTCTTCCTCCAGAGCAGAGGGCCACCAGGGTAGCGGGAGAGAGAAGAAAAGAAACAACTTTATAATGTATTACCATCAGTAATTTAGGATGAGGCGTGAGATGGGTTGATGGAGAGAGAGAGTGGGGAACAAGACCTGCCCCTCTACATCCTAAATCATATCTGCAGAGTCCGTGGTTGGAAATGCTACACAAGGCTCTGTCCTTGTTGGTGGGTCACTGGGCTCTTTCTACTACTACTACTACGGATGGTGCATATACTGTAATGATGACCGTGACATGCAAGCAGCCAGTCAGATTGATAAAGTATTTCTACAATATTATTTTTTTTCAAAACAGGAATAGTTTATCTACTCCTGTTTCGAAAGACTTCCTGCAAAAACAGATGTGAGTATTGCATTTGTCCAGTCTTCAGCTTTAAAGGGACTGTTTGTAACTTCTTACACATACAAATCACCCGGGTCGGTGTCCCGAGCGCGCATATGCGCGCATGCGCGCTCGCGTGTGGCTACGCTGTTCAGACTCAGACTCCAACACAAACTACACGGAAGCACCAAAACTGCAAAGTTCTATCTAGTGAATGATCTAGTGAGTCTTGCAAAACAGTGTTGGACGCAGTCGGTGAGTGTGTGTGTGTGTGTGTACCTGGGAAGTGAGCGTTGAAGCAAGAGAGAGAGAGCAGCGCCGACGACAGGAGCGAATAACGTTATCGACTCCGGACCAAGCAGGAAAAGTTTAGTTTGTCCGCTCTGGGCTACTGGAGAAACATAGCAGGCCGGCTCCATGAAGAGGACCCGCTCCCTACATAGATATAAACGTCTCATTCGAAGGTAACGAAAACGCAACAATTCTTATTATCAGGTGATGATACACTAAACCCCGACTTGTTACACACTTGTCCTTTAGATGTCTTTTACATGCCTGGAACATGTGTGTTTTTGCTGCGGTGACATTTTTTACCTTCAGACGCCGCTATATTGAGAGTCTGCGTGTGTTCCTCCGGTTCTCAAGAGGGATTTGGGAAACACACACAGCTCTATTGATGGCTTGCCAGATATTACTGACCTGTCCCTGCGTGAGTTCTCATGACTATAAAGGACCACTAATACTCGCACCATCTTAATTTTCCTCCCTCCCCACACCCCTCCCGCCCCCCCCTCAACGGATGGAGGACTTCAAAGACAGTGCCATGTGCCACGGTACATGAAAAAAAAACATCAAGGAGTGACAGTGTGGCGTTGACCAGCTGCAAAGCTGACGCCCTGTCCTGAACTATCGACAAACTCTGCCCATATTTATGCTCACTCACAGTTTTCTTAAAGAAACAATAACTCATTGTAGATACTGTCGGGAGGCAATCTCAAGGTTCCCTTAGTAAAGATGAATGTTTCAAGATGACACTAAAAGTGGCACTGCTAGTGCTATCCATTTTGTATTCAAGCTGTCAGTCACAGAGCCATTATGCTCATGACTGCAGAGTGGTGGGGGGGATACACAGCCACAAAAATACGTCAGTAAAGAACTTGTCACTTTGCTGTTGGGATGCTTCATTGGAATTATGCCCACGAGTGTAATAAATGACAGTTAGTCCCAACACTGCTACCTCTACATGCTCAGTTAATATCGAAGGTTAAGGCTTTGAACCCGTGTAAGCCCGAGGCAGAGACACACGAAGACACATACAGCGACAGACAGAGAGACGGAAAGACAGAGTGGCAGGGCAGCAGGGGCAGAGACAGCTAGTTGGACAGGTACAGAGAGACAGTGAGAGTGCATTAGCCTTGTGTACACGCCTCAGAGGACACACCATTCCCCCCCCAGGGGAACCCACAGCAGCGTCAAGTCCTCCCAGAGGTAGTCACAGTACAAGACACGGCCGACCAATCTGGCTGAAATAAGACTGAGAGAAAGTCTCTAGACCGGAGAGGTCGTGAATGTATGGGGCAGTCGACCAAACAAGGAACCAGCCAGCCAGCCAGACAGCTGAGATTCATTTACATTTATATTCTGGACATTTAGTAAAAGAGAATTAAACGGTTGAGCAGGTAAGAGTTTGGTATCTTGGCTAAAGGTTCGGTGGAATCGGACACTCAATATTGGTCATTCTCTACTAAAATTAAATGTGGTGGTATCAACATGTTCTCCAATCTAAACGAGAAAAACATTGTTTATCATTGCCTTAAAGCGGCAGTAGGCAGTATATTTGTTGGCATCACTGGGCAAAAATTACGTATTAACCTTTAAGCATATTGTAATTTTTTTTTTTTTTAATATATACTTTATTTTTTCAAGGTTGTTTTCGTAAATGCAATTTACAGTTCATAATTGCAATAGTTTATAAACTAATTTTTAAATAGTTGAGCTTAGAAACAAACACAATAAGTACACTAGAGAAAACAACATCAGCATGATGACAAAAAAGAATAGAATAAAATTAAAAAAAATAATAATAATACAAAGAGAAAGAAAGTAATAATAATAAATTAAATAAACAAATAAGTTAATGGTCCCATATTGTAAAAAGTGAGATTTTCATGTCTTTTATATTATAAAGCAGGTTTAAGTGCTTTATAAATCCTGTTAAACTATCAAAACGCTCAATATACGGAGAAATACACACAGCCCGTATTCAGAAATTGTGCGTTTGAAACAAGCCGTTAGGATTTCTGTCCATTTGTGAAGTCACAAATATACAATACATAGATCATTACACAGTTTTAAACGTAAACATTCTAAATGTGTCCCAGTTTATTTCCTGTTGCAGTGTATGTGAATAACATCAGCTGACAGGAAGTAAACATGGACCCAAGCTGTTGCCTAGCAACGCAATTCCGTTGAAATGCACTAAAACGGAGCGTTTCAGACAGAGGGTGAACAGTATGAGGAAAATAAAGTTTTTTTTTAGTACAGCATGTAAACATGTTCTAGTAGAAACACAAAATACAAGTAAGAACCTGAAAATGAGCACGATATGTGACCTTTAATAATGGGGGGGGGGTTCAGAAATATCATTTCCATGGGCACACACATGCGTCCGCCTTCACATGTAAGGTCACTTCCAGGCACATGTATATGTGCATGCGTGCTAACCATGTGTACCTATGTAGCTATATTTTTCCTTCCGTCAGAGTCCATCTCTTCTCAAAAACATCCTCCATATTCCTTATTTTGTGAGTTCCCTGTTCCATAACTTTTACTTCTTGAATCAAACTTCCATTTTATAAAATCTGGGTGTTTAGTTATGTGCTTCAGTGCTGTGATTCTGAGTATTCTAAATAAGTAACGTTCCTCTGTACCGAGACCAATTGGGGGTTTCCCCGAGTATGATATGCTCTGCTTTTAAATACAGAGTTTTTTTGAAAAAGTCTTCTATAAACTTAAAAAACTTCTGACCAAAACAAATTCAATAGACTGCATGTGTAGAAAATGTGTAAATGATTTGCGTTACTTTCACCACAGTTTCTCCAGCACTGGTCTTCTTTTATATTTGGAAGTTATTTCAGGTCAAGTGTCAAGAAATATCTCATATTTATTTTCCAAGCGAATTCTCTCCAGAACAAGGAACTGGTTGTTTTATGTATTTCACTAGACATTTGTTTCCATTCTTATCTGTTATTTGTGTTCCCAACTCTTCTTCCCATTTTTCCCCATTCTTAGCATATTGTAATTCAAGTGTTCGGAGAGAAAACTAGACTTCTGCACCTCCTCATGACTCTGTTTTCAGGCTTTAGAAAATCTAGCCCGTGACGGGAGACTTTGGCCAATCACAGGTCAGTTCAAAGAGAGAGTGTTCCTATTGGCTGTGCTGATGGGCGGTGCTTGGTATTTCCTCAACTGATCTCAACATGGCTGCCGGGTCACAAACTTTCTCATTTTACAGCTAAACAGTACACTACAAGATGATTCTGACAACATTTGAGGAGAGAAATAGGCATTACAGTAACAGAATATTGATTCATATTTGATCAGCGCTGCCTAGTTTGACCGTTTGGTCGGAGTTCACAAGTGATTGACAGCCGGCTCTCATAGACTGCAGCTGGACGGCAGACTCCAGATCAGCTCTGATTGGTTGTTTTCCTCCGGTCTGTGAAATCTTGCAGATGCCGTTAGGAGCACCGGAGGACACCGGAGGCACATGTTTTTTTTCAGATTACCTGACAAATTTAAAAATGTGAGAGACCCTACACATAACGACATGTTATTATGAATTTAACAGTTCTGTTCCTATAGTGTGTGGAGAGCAAAACAGCACTGCTGTTTGGCCAAAACAGCACACCACACACTAACAGATTCATTCAAGAACAAGAGTCCCGATTAAAAAAAAAGAAATCTCGCAAAATCTCTCACGATCAAACGTGACTTCAGTCAGCTTGGTTCTCTATTGGCTATCGTTCTTTCCCACGTGACTGCGTCATCGGCTGTCCTCGGGGTTCCCCACACACAACAGGATATTTAATCGTAAATATTGAACATGTTTGATATTTACTATTTGAAATCGGTGCGGTCAGGATGGACTTCCGAGCTGATCGGGGGATGTAAAAAACACTCTCAACATACCTCACACCACAGGAATATCTGAAAAGATCATCTTTAGGACAATCAAAAAAATCAGGCTTTGCTGATGATCGTCGGGAGAAAAATCAGCTTGATTCTTGTGTAGTGTGTGCCCGACATTACAAAACCGGCCCATAGGAACCTTTTTCTGATGTTGCACCTCTTTGGTTTATTGTACGGTTGAGGCAACTATAACTACTTGGCTAAGGATAGCTTAAGGACTGCTTGTAGAATACTTGCTTGGCCGAGGTTAACAAAAGATTGTTGTCATGGTGAAAAGAAACCAATGTTGACTGTTGATGCGAAACAGGGTACAAACAACAACCTCTGGTGCCATAGTCAGACACTGGAGGCCGCTACTTAAGGTTAGTTTCAACAGTCATGGCTGAAAGTCAGATGCTTTGTACACCAAACCGAGCCCGACTTCCTTCTTCAGGAAAACCTAACCATACGTTGTTAAAATTATTACATAATGATTTATTTATTTTGGCATTTTGACCATCATTAAATAGCTGACAGTGTTGAGACAGACAGGGAATGTATGCCATGCATTAAATGTTCAACTCTGGAATAGAAGCAGGAGTATTTTTGTTCAACGGTATCTGTCTTAATCGGGGTGGGGGAAAAAATGTATTCACAAATGTATCGCAATTTAAAAAAAAAAATTTGTTTTAATGATTTTGAAATTGATTTTATAATGCAAGAATCTATATATTTGCTTCATTTTGAGTCTTTATGTGCCATGTCTTTATTCTTTGATTTTTGGGTTGCTGGGAAAAAAATAAAAATAAATAATGCCTGAACAATGACTGATATATTTAACTTCAGGACATCTACATACATACATACATGTTGAAAAATGTTCTGGATTCATTTAGATATTTTCCAAAGTAAAAGTCCCTAGAAATGTATGATCTCACTTTTTCTCACGGTCAACTGAAAGTTCGCAATAAATCGTAATATCAAATTGTAATACTTGAAAAATTGCAATACATATTGAATTGGCACCCAAGTATCGTGATGGTAGTGAATCGGGAGATAGGTGTATCGTCACGGCCCTAGGTCTTATCCACGAGACCAACCAACCAGGATGCTTCAGGTGGTTTTGAAGGGTCTAACCAAACAACCAAACTTGTCGGTCAACGGGTGGTTACATAAACAAGTCAAGGAGGCTGAACCATGCCGGTCATCCATCCAACCAGTGAGTCATCCCGTTAGCCAGCCACTCAATCTTACTCTAACTTAACTACTGCTGCAGTTAAGTTAGAGGACTTCAAGCTCAATCTCCCTGTCCTACCGCTCCATTCATCACCCGAACGAGCACCAGCGGCCAACGGAGAAAGATTAAGTAGCAGATCTCCTCTCTTGAGGATGCTCTCGAGGGCCAGGCCTGATTCCCCGGATTTTTTTGCCACAAAAGACTTTGGAACAGTGGCCTCAGTCTTCAAGATAATTATTAAAGATTCAAAGCTGAGGGGGGCAGCGGCAACAAAATAACCTCCTCGCCCTCTCTCCATCCAGCGCACACTCATGCAGTACACACATACACGAGATGTGCCCACACACACAAACATGTTCCCCTCTCACAGCGCCTCAGTCTTCACTGCGGGATAAAAAAACAAGTTCATGCACCGTGTCATAATCGGCTCAGACAAGACCGAATATGTGGGATTCTTCTTTCTTTTTTTTTTCAGATGGAATAAAGCGAGAGGAACAGCCACAACAACAAATTAAGCTTGTGGAAACCACAAAGAAGGGCCCCATCGGCTCCCCGCGAGCTCACACGCTTGTGTAAATGACTTTGATTCATTTTCTCTCATTATTCTCTTCCTATGATGAGGGCCCTCTTGTGTAAGAGGGGGCAGGGTATCCATCCAGTCCATATGCACAACGGGCTGGAATGTGGTCAGTGTCATTTTAGACACAAAGTAAGTGGTACTATTTACTGCTGCTGTAAGGATTTAGACATGTGATGTGGCAGCAGGTCACGCCTCTCTTTGACCTGAACAGTCGTGTTGTGACACACAAAGGTGTTGTCCTTCTGCACCCAGAGAACAAGGGAAGATTCCAATTTTTTATCTTTAATAAACTGATAAATTAGGTGGTTAGAATAACAACTCAATTCTATGTTTAATGTCATGATCCTACAGTACCATCACAACCATAATCCCTGAGTCCATGCCATTAGGGCGTCTTTGTTTCAAGGAGGCACACATCTCCTGTTTAGGATTAACGCTGAACACCCCCGTCTGTGGTAATGCATTCAGGGCTGACATATTTTTTTAGTTGCAATACAAACACTGTATGGCACATAACCTATTATATTTAAAAAATAAATAAATAAATAGACAATAAAGCTGAATTTAGTGAATTCAGTTCGGTAAACCTCAAGATTCAGGGGAAGCATAAGCTGTCATACAGAAGGAGAAATACATAATCTAAAGAATTTAAGGGTTTATTGGAGATTGAGCAATAATTTATGACTCCCTCCTTCCCCAATCAATTAGTTTGGATGAAAAACCCTCGCATCATTAGGGAGGAATGAATTATGCAATAGCATATCTCAAATTCAGTGCTATATATCAAATATTTTTTTTCCCCCAATAAGGCTATAAATCATGACAAATTAAACATCATACTCATACTCATCATACTTTCAGACCATGCACACATATCAGTGTGTGTATAGGTTAAATGTGATAAAACAGTCAAAATAAAGGCCACATCAGAGAGGGGTTCTGTGCGTAATTGCTTTGGAGAGTCAAAGGTCGCGACCGAATACAATTCACACAAGTCGCTGCACACAAGTCTGGCATTTAGTGGAGCAGTGCGCGGTGCCGGTGCGCATCTGGAGCTTCCAGTGCACCTGTTAACATTGAATCACAACTCAGAGAAACCACAGAGTCTCTCTGCTCTCTCTCTCTGTGCGTCACGGTAGTTTGTTCACCACAGCTTTGCTCAACAATATCCCACACTCCTCATGTGAAATGTGAAGTCCTGGAAAAGCAACAGAGAGGGAAAAAAAACAAATGATGTTTTACTCACGCTGCTGTTGTGTCCGGACCAGTAGACCACCGCGTGGTTGTGCGCAGAGTCCCCCGTCAGAGAGAAGGTGGTGCTGGTGAGTTTGGGCTCATCCTGTCGGTTATTCCCTCTCCCTTCGTCCCGGTTCCATCTGAACGAGGACCTGCCCTGCTTGTGTCCGTCAAACAACGAGCCCCGGTCCTCCTCCACCGGAGCGCCCGCATCCACGCCGGTCCTGCCGGTCCGCCCGAACTCCGGACCGCTTCTCTTCTCTCTCCGGAGTCCAGCATCCTCACTCTTCTTCTCGGGCTGCTCTCCTCCTGCCTTCTCGCTGCCGCCGCGGTGACTTTCTTCACTGGACCCTGACGCATCTTCCTTTGTGCTAACTCCATCCAAACTGACATGCTGAGGGACATCCTGGACAGAATAACCGCCTACTGTCTCACGGCGGTCCTCAGCCACTCCTGCGTTTTCCTCTGCGACCCCGAGTTCCCTAAACTCCACTCGGATGTGTTTTCGGGTGTCCTGGTCCTCTGGTTCCTCCGTCGGGTCGGTGCGCATCCCCAGCTGTAATTCCTCCTCCAGGTGAAGTTGAACCGGCGACGTGCAACATGCGCAAGAGATCTCCGCCTCGGCGTGTTGGAGGGTCTGAGCGGCTATCATCATCAGCCAGAGACCCAGAGAGAAGAAGTGCAAGCCTGGGCAGGAGCCAGCCCAAGTCTCCATCGCTGACAGAGATCTGGGGGGTTGGTGGGTGAAGGACCGTTGGAGACCTTAAGTCCCTTCTCTCAGGTCGATGGAGAATACACTGACGCCTCCTCGGTTGTCCGTCTGCTTGTTTTGGGGGGGGAAAGAAAAAGTGCTCTTCAGCGAAACTGTTCACGTCCAAAGGATCTTTGGTCGGGAAAAAGCCACCACACAGGAGGGAGGAGGAGCTGTATCACAGCCAGCTGCCGAGTGAGCGCCCGGAAGAGACAGTTAGAGGGAGAGAGAGAGAGAGAGAGAGAGGGAGGGAGAGAGAGAAAGAGAGAGAGAGAGAGAGAGGGAGGGAGAGAGAGAGAGAGGGAGAGAGATAAAGAGGGAGAGAGAGAGAGAGAGAGGAGCTGTCCGTGGTGCTGAGTCTTCCCATCTATTTTTGAGATAGTTTAGCTCTTAGCAACGCAAAATCTCTGTATGGCACATATCATATCATATGATCTAAAACAAATAATCAAACATATATATTTCAATGACATTTTTCTTAGGCTATTTTCATCGTGTGCTTTTTATTTTTTCTCTGCAGTATTCATTACATTTTCATTAAAGTTGCACAGTATTAGCTGTAGTAACAATTCAACGCAACTGAAATGACTCAATGAATAAATAAAACACAAAAAATATGTATATTGGTCACGTTAAATGACGTTATATAAGTAATATAATTGCTTATTATTATTACCTCCGCCAAGGCCGAAGGCCTAGGAAGGTGGTTGTGTTTTCACCGGCATTGGTTTGTTTGTCTGTTAGCAGGATAACTCCAAAAGTCCGAGATGGATTTGAATGAATTTGTTTGGAGGGGTGGGGATGTGGCACAATGAACAATCCATTAGATTTTGGTGGCGATAGGGATCATGATCCGGCTTTGGGAATTTGTTTTTAATAACTCCGCTCAGCCTGTGCATTAACACCACAGGCTTTAAATGTCCCATATTGTAAAAAGTGAGATTTTCATGTCTTCTATATTATAAAGCAGATTTAAGTGCTATATAAATACTGTTAAACTATCAAAACGCTCAATATACGGAGAAATACACACAGACCATATTCAGAAATTGTGGGTTTGAAACAAGCCTTTAGGATTTCTGTCCATTTGTGATGTCACAAATCTACCATATTTAGACAATTTCCCAGTTTTAAATGTAAACATTCTAAATGTATTCCAGTTTATTTCCCGTTGCAGTGTATGTGAATGACATCAGACAGGAAGTAAACATGGACCCAAGCTGTTTCCTAGCAACGCAATTCCGTTGCCATTCCGTTGAAATGCGCTAAAATGGAGGACACCTGTAGATTCGCCATTTTTTCACAGTAAACTTGGTGAAATTACAGTTGAGTTCGAGCAAAGCACAATTGGTGATTGTCGGAAAGAGTAACGATGACGGTTTAGGTGAGTTTTACTTTGTTTCTGTCCAGTTTGAAAGAAGTGTGTTACGATGCTCTGCTACATAGAGCTGATCTTAATATAAACAAAAATACACGTGGATGCTGGCGCAAAGTGAACGGGGGGGGGATTTCGTATTCGGGCAGCTTGGCGGAGGTCTGCGCTCTCCGAGTGCCATTCTAGTTATTACAGTGCAATCTTTTTCATTTCAGTAGAATTGATCAGCTCTTCTCTGTGGTGACGACTCAACAGTTTTTTGGGGCAACGGATCCTCCAGAAAACTAAGTATTTCCTAAACACTTCAGTTTGTTTTCTTAGGCTATTTGTTTTTTCTTTGAATTTACATAAAATAATGTAAATGTAATAATTAATAATTTGATGATATTAAAATCCCCCTCATAATCGTAACACTGATTAAAGCTGCAGTAGGCAGAATATTTTTGGCATCATTGAATGAGAGAGCTTGCTATGGTTGGGCGGTGCTTGGTATTTGATCTCAACATGGCAGCCGGGTCACACAATCTTTCTCATTTTACAGCTAAACAGTACACTACAAGATGTTTCTGAAAATATTTTACGTGACAGAAAATCGATTCATATTTGATCAGCGCTGCATAGTTTGACAGCTGCTTAGAGACGGCAAGGCTCCAGCTCGGCTCCGATTGGTTGTTTTTCCTCCGGTCTGTGAAATCCTGCAGATGCCGTTAGGAGCACCGGAGTCTGGAGCTGGAGCTGATCCCAGCTGACATTGGGCGAAGGTGGGGTACACCCTGGACAGGTCACCAGACTATCACAGGGCTGACACATAGAGACAGACAACCATTCACGCTCACATTCACACCTACGGGACATTTAGAGTCAACAATGAACCTAACCTGCATGTCTTTGGACTGTGGGAGGAAACCTGAGAACCCGGAGAAAACCCACGCTTACACGGGAAGAACATGCAAACTCCACACAGAAGGGCCGGGTTTGAATCTGCGACCCTCTTGCCGTGAGGCGACAGTGCTAACCACTGCACCACCGTGAAGCCCCTCTCAACACCAAAGTGAAAAAAATGCAGTAGGCGAATGTTCCCCTCAGAGCAATGTTTTGTTTTCACAGTTTTGTTGCTAAATAATATTAAAAAATGAGCGTAAAGTCACCTGTTTCATGTACCCTGAGGTAGGGGTTGTCAAAGTATTTAGGGCCAGGGACCCCTTACAGGAGAGAACATTCTCCACGGACCCCTATTAATCGTAACACCGATTAAGCAAATGCTTACTACCATTTGTACTCTTCGATGCCATTGGAACTATTTGTATTCCAAAATGTTTCGACCAAAATACTTCAGACATGTTTCATAGTGATAATCAGACATGTTTCATAGTGATAAACAGAAACACATTTCAATTTGAAATTTGCAATGTTATTGAATGTTAATACCACTTATATACCTTCAAACAGAGGGTGAATTTATTCAAGTTGCATTTGGACTCAACTTGACAGCATGTATAACCTACATGTCGAGTAATTGATCTTAAAAGCTTTCAGAAAATGAACAGTAAAGCAAGACTGGCATAATCCTAATAAATCCAGACATTTAAACTTACCAGCATTGTTGCCTCACAGCTAGATGGTCGCAGGTTCGAATCCGGCTTGGGGCTCTTCTGTGTGGAGTTTGCATGTTCTCCCCGTGTTGGCGTGGGTTTTCTCCGGGTGCTCAGGTTTCCTCCCGAAGTCCAAAGACATGCAGGTTAGTTTCATTGTTGACTCTAAATGTCCCGTAGGTGTGAATGTGAGCGTGAATGGTTGTCTGTCTCTATGTGTCAGCCCTGTGATAGTCTGGAGACTTGTCCAGGGTGTACCCCGCCTTCACCCAATGTCAGCTGGGATCAGCTCCAGCCCCCCCCCCACACTTTAAATAATGAACTTGTTGCTGTGTGTCACAATCATATCAGAGTTTCTACCGTGATTGGGAGTAATGGACACAATATGCTTGTTTTATTTGTGCAAATGGTCCCCATCTGTAGATATTCACTTTATAATGATACAGCACAGTTTTATAATTTATAGCAAATTATTTCGCGGACCCCCTGACAGAGTGCTGGGGGTTGCTGGACCCCACTTTGAGAATCACCATCCATGTGCTGGGTTTTTAGCTATAAGCTCACTGACAGCAACTTTATTGTTGACACAGCGCAGCTTGAGTTTATGTTTAAGCTGTGCTCGTCGCTGGGTTCAGCGCACATCACAAAGTTGGGCTTTCCTCAACGCAGCGAAAAGGTGTCGTGTCGTGGCGCGGCGCGAGCCGTTGGAAATAACGGATTTCAAAGCGCAGTTGTCGCGTTGTGTCTGAAAGGACCTTCAGTGAGTGAGAGACAGAGAAAGAAATGGAGAGAACTGACTGAGATGAACTGAAATACTCAAGCAGGAGCAAAACAAATTAATAAAAACTGATGAATATTAGTTTATGCTAGAGATTAACACGCCAAGTTCATGACAGAGGGACAAATTATTCAGTATCTTTCCTGAGAATGAAATGTAAAATTAGTTACGTTTATCATAAAAATGCTGTTGCAGTGTACTTATTATTTTGTTATTTTGATTCTTTTAAAGTCACCATGCAGGAAACAAAGTCTCTGAAAGTGACATTTTTGGGGGGGAGGATCCCCAAACCCCCCCCCCAAAGTTGGTTTTGAAATTCGCTTTTTTTTAAGATCTTGTGCTTGGTTCAGACTACACAATATCAACCCAATTATAGCCCGACACGGCCGTCGTAGGGAATCGGGAACGATAAATGAGTGTCGTTTGCGAAAACCGATCCTCTTATCTCGTGTAGTGTGTCATAGCACACGACAACCAACGCCACGTCTGGGACACCCCATGACACCCGAGGAAAAGTCTAGCCAGTCAGAATTTTTTGTCTTGACACGCCTAGTGTGACATCTCCAACGACGTATTCCTTTGTGTTGACCAATCAGGTGCTCTCTGTAGCGTGCAGTCGCAGTCAGGTCACTTAGTAATAAACAAACATGGCAAAAAGGAGGAGGGATGCCGAGTTTGCTGCTGTCAGGTGGGACAACGAAACTGACTGAAGTATGGACAGCCCGTACCGTCCTCTCTGTGCCACCAAGGAGCGCATCCACAACTGTTTTTTCTTTCTTTTCTTTTTCTTTTCGCAACACAAGACCGCCAGCATCACACACAACGCTTCTGTCGCCATGATTGGCAGTTGCTTCAACCGCCTCCCCGATGACGTCTGAACTCGCCCATGATCGTGGAATACGACGTGCCGTGATTGGTCGTGGTCATACGTGTAGTCTTGCCAGTCACCCGACCAAGACACTGTAAGAGTTTATGGCACTGTGATCGTTAGATCTGACATGGTGACCATCGTCAAAAACTAAAATATCGTCTAGTCTGACATTAAGGTTTGCAAGTATGGATCCCGATGGGCAGGTGGAAGCTTGTATGGCAGCCTCTGCCATCAATGTATGAAAATGTGCGTGTCAATGGGTGAATTTTGTAGTGTAAAGTGCTTTGAGTGGTCAGAAGACTAGAAAGGCTGTCAAGCTGAATGGACTCCGAACAGTAGACCAGATTTTATTCTGGTCCAAAGACTGAAATGGACTCTTTCTGTGAGAAAAAAGGATATGGGGTATAGGCTATATCCTGGAATGTAGTTGTAAGACATATGATGCTTTTGAGGAACCGTGGCAAATAAAGCAAACTGTTGCTGAAAAGGAATGACACACCAACTACGGTTTACAACATTTTTTCCCACCTGTGTGCCAGCATGATCTGTGCATCTAGAAACCACACTCGGAACCCGTAACACCTACTATTTTATCACTGGTGCACCCCCCACTAAATTCAGTCACTTTGTTCTGGAACCGGGCCTGTTCTCACAGCTCAAGGACAGAGAAGTTCCAAGGGAAAAGACTGGAGCACACTTGATTGATTTACAGCCTTTAATGGTGCAAACAGACTAACATTTAAACACCACTGTGTCTTCATCAGAGTCAGAGATGATTACACGAGGATAATATTATATTTGTCGCTTCTGTCATTGCGGTATGTTCCTTCGCTGGGAGAAGAGGACTCGGTCAGTCTGACGGTATGAGTGAGAAAAAACTGGCGCTGGCGCACGTGGAGCCCCGAGGGGGGGGATTGTGGGGGGGCAACACTCACTGATGGATTGGGAAGAATTGGCAAGGAGTTGCACCACTCCTCAGGGGAAATAAGGCAGCACCTAGAGGCATACGAGAGAGAGAGAGAGGGAGGGAGGGTGTGCTGGGATACAGTGCTGCCGCGCTCTGCGCATCAAGGACTTAGAGTGCGGATGGCATGGTGATATAAAAGCAGGAAACGTGTGTGTCTGTGTGTGTGTTTGAGTGTTGTAGGTGTGTGAGAATGAGAAAGAGAAAGAGCATTTGTATGTATGAGTGAGTGAGTGAGTGAGAGTCCATGAGTGCAGCAGGGCTATTCATTAGTGATATAGCATGTTGTGCCCTTGTCTATCAACTTGACTGGCCACAAATTGCACATCAGGAAACACTCAAGGGACCGTGGCTGAATTTCAACAAATTTCCAATCATATCAGTGTGAAAAGGGGATTTGTGAATTTCCAACTCCAGCTGCAGAGCACCCAGAGACACTCTAAATGTGTGAAGATATCAGTTGGAGGGAATCAGCATGGCATTAGTATAGAGAGAGACTCCTCTGTATTCCACAAAGCAGACATGCACCTTTCAAAGTGTGAGTGTTGAATGAATCAGCTGTCCTCACAGCATCTTATTTAAAGCAGATATAATCCTTATTTTTCATAATAACTATGTTGCGACAGTCAGGGGATGTCAAAGTTAACGCGATAATAACGCAAATTTGCCACTAATGCATTTAATATATTAACGCAACTTGCAACTTTTAGGTTGTAGCGGGCTCAGTTTTAAAGCGTCATCATATGAAACTAAAAACAAAACCTAAGGAATCCATCGGTACCAACCATGTCATACTAGCTTGTCGAGAAGGAGGTTAGATAACGCTCCAAACTTGCTATAAAATGTTGGCGGGGAAAAACTGGCATGGCCATTTTCAAAGGGGTCCCCTTGACCTCTGACCTCCAGATATGTGAATGAAAATGGGTTCTATGGGTACCCACGAGTTTCCCCTTTACAGACATGCCCACTTTATGATAATCACATGCAGTTTGGGGCAAGTCATAGTCAAATCAGCACACTGACACACTGACAGCTGTTCTGATTTGAGCATATTTGTTATGCTAAATGCAGTACCTGTGAGGGTTTCTGGACAATATTTGTCATTGTTTTGCATTGTTAATTGATTTCCAATAATAAATATATACATACATTTGCATAAACAGCATATTTGCCCACTCCCATGTTGATAAGGGTATTAAATACTTGACAAATCTCCCTTTAAGGTACATTTTGATGTGTGATTAATTTGAGATTGATCGCTATAAACTATGGACAATTATGCAATTAATCACAAAGTGACAATGTGGAAGGGGTGTTTCAGCTCATTGTCTAGCTGTTATGGTTCACTCTCACTGCTCTCATAGCGTCGTTTTCAGCAGTAGGCAGGAGTTTTCCGAAAAAAAAAAAAGCTCTAAAAACACTGTATACTACCAACAACCAAACCAGGAATGAGTGGGAGCCCGCCTACAACGCTGTATCCAGTTCTCTTAATACATCCATGCCCTGCTGTACCCTCCTACAACGCTTCCTGGCTGCACCTGATTGGACGAACGCTTTCACTCGTGGGCTGTCTGCTCCCGGATTTTAAACCGCACCATCATGGCGGCAACTGAAAACATTTGAGATGAGAAATAAGCCATGCAATTGCTGAATCCATTTTCATTTTAGATCAACAACAGTTAGTTTAACGGTCCCATATTGTAAAAAGTGAGATTTTCACGTTTTTTATATTATAAAGCAGGTTTAAGTGTTTTATAAATACTGTTAAACTATCAAAACGCTCAACATACGGAGAAATACACACAGCATGTATTCAGAAAGTGTGCGTTTGAAACAAGCCGTTAGGATTTCTGTCCATTTGTGATGTCACAAATGTACAATATTTAGACCATTACAGAGTTTTGAATTTAAACATTCTAAATGTGCCTCAGTTTATTTCCTGTTGCAGTGTATGTAAATAACATCAGCTGAAAGAAAGTAAACATCGACCCAAACTGTTGCCTAGCAACGCAATTCCGTTGAAATGCACTAAAACGGAGCGTTTGAGACAGAGGGTGAATACAAGTGTATTCAGGCCAACAGTATGATGAAAATAAAGTTTTTTTTGAACATTACAGCATGTAAACATGTTCTAGTAGAAGAATTGAATACAAGTATGAACCTGAAAATGAGCATGATATGGGACCTTTAAAAGTTTTCCATTGGTTTCTGTACCCTCAATGCCATGCTGCTTTGCCCAAGGCCAGTTTGTCCCATCCTGGGAGTCAGGTTGCAAGATCATTTTGAAAGGTCATAACAGGCTAGGAAATCAGAAAAAAATATATTTCTACAAAGAAAATGATTACATTATTGATTAAAGATATATATTTTTTAGACCTTTTGTTTAATCATTTTCTTGTGAATTATTGATCATGTTGGCTCTGTAGGCATGTAAAAGTATTCAAATAAACAAATCTGAGAAGGAATAATCACTCTTTTGTTGAACTGGTCTCAATGTAAGAAGTTCACAAGTAGACATAGCTTCATTTCAATAGTTCAGGAATACACTTATTGGCTTCTTTGCGAGTGATACCACTCTTACATGTACGGTAAATGTGAAGCTGGATCAAAGCAAGCTTGTTTAGCTTGCTTAGCTTAGCATAAAGCAAAGCACCTGCACCTAACCCCCTGGAATTGGCGATTGTCATTTTTACACTTAGGTTTTTGTAGAGATTTTCGGACAGAGCCAGGCTACCTGATTCCAGCATTTATGCTAAGATAATCTAACCGGTTCTTGGCTTTAACGACATATTTAGCGCACAGATGTGTGAGTGGCATCAATCTTCTCATCTAACTCTCTGCAAGAAAGTGAATAAACGTGTGTCCTAAAAGGATATGACCAAGCAGGCCATCACCAAAAGAAAAACTCTAAGTAACTCGGATCAACACAGAGACAGGGACAGTGGAACTGAATTATTTCAGAGAGAGACGTGTAATGAGATTTTAATGAAAGTGAATGGAAGTTCTCATCTCTTGTGATGATGCCATTCATCAATTACTGTAGCTTACTAATGGAGTGGAAATTACTAATCCCTTTTAACGATGAATCAGATGGAATTTTTCAAATCAATTCAAGTAAGATGTATTTTGTGACTTGAAGAAGCACTGCACCAAAAAGGAGCTCTCACACACACACACACACACACACACACACACACACACACACACACACACACACACACACACACACACACACACACACACACACACACACAAATAAACGAGAAGCTATATCAGATTATATTATATTATTACATTTTAAAAAAAAAACACATTTTTGATAAGAAGCACTTCAGCTGTGAATGTCATATTTTTTTAATAACGTCGTGTGATGTAAGGGTTCGTGGATGTTTGTGGATGATTGTAAGACCAAGGATGAGTCATTGTTTTGTTCGTACAGAAGATGTAGATGAAAAATACTCATCAAGAGAGCCTCAGACTACAATCCGGTTAAAAAGAAAAACTTTCAAAGTCACTTTCTGGCAGTGTCAGGGCTGGAGCCAAATCATTTTGATTTTTAATTTATTCTTGAATTGGAAAAAAAAAAAAAAAAAAGACTCACTGTTAAATTTATATGTGAACATGAAAGTCTAATAGCTGTTTCAAGCCTTTTTCAAGCTGACAACAGCATTCTAGTAAGATGAATCATTTACTTACTTACTCACTTGAGGCCTAAAAAGTTGTCAAAACTAAATATGTTGAGTCTAACAATACTGGAATTAGCCTATAAAATACCCACTATGTGTTTTAGTTTGTTTGTAATTGTAGAATGTAATTCTACCCACATTGCTAAAAACGAACAAACAAAGCAGAAAAAGGATAACATATTATGTGTTGTTGAAATTGACAGACGGATGGACTGAAAATTACAACTATCATGGGTGACTGGAAATCATAAAACATTACATCAGAAAAAAACTACATAGTTGGGCTTAAAAGCCCTGTGTTTGTTGGACCCATCCACCTCCCCTTCCGCCCGCCCGGTGTGTGTCTTTTCACTCTTTAAACTACGTCACCACAGTCACTCCTGGTGCACTTTCTCGGAACGTTTACTGTCGCCGCGGATGGGTTTACATTGTAGTTAATGAAACACCCGGTGCGTTTCATACCGCAGCTAAAGGGTGCCGTGTGTGTTGGTACCGAACGCCGACGGCCGTGGCAAAGCCTCGGTATATATACATATATCACAATATAGCATGTTTTCTGGTAATTACCTCCACTAAGGCCGAAGGCCTAGGAAGGAGGTTATGTTTTCACCGGCGTTGGTTTGTTTGTTTGATGTCCGTTACCAGGATTACTCCAAAAGTCCCAAATGGATTTAAATGAAATTTTTTGGAGGAGAGGTGGAGTGTAGCACAATGAACAATCAATTTGATTTTGGTGGCGATCCAGATCATGATCCGGATTCAGGAATATTTTTAACTGTAAGTTCGACTGTAGATTCAGCGTTTTTTCACATTAAACTCTGTGAAATTACATTTGATTGGTTTGATGGTGAGTTTTATTTTGTTTCTGTCCAGTTTGAATGAAGTGTTTTACGATGCTCCGCTACGTACAGCTGATCTCAACATAAATAAAAACACACGTGGATGATGGCCCAAGCTGAACGGAGGGGGGGGGGAGGTCTGCGCTCTCCGAGTGCTAGTTCTAGTTTTACATGGGTTTGAGATTTTTTAAATTTGTATTCTGTTAATCTTTTAATCTGGAAAGCAATAAAATAATTAATAAAATTATGATATATTTATCAATGAGATGTCAACATTCTACATAATTATAAGCATGTTATGTGTTTATGTACTTTTCAAAATAAAAAAGTTTGCTGTAGTAGCAACCATCTGACAAAATAACGCTACGAGAACCGTTTTTACTAATTCACGGCACTATGTAATAAAATTATAATATAATGAAATGCCAATTACTTCGTAAAAGTCCATAGAATTGTGAGTATTTTATTTGGTTCTTAGGGTAACTAAGATCATGATTATGTCCATTATTGCATGTATGTGGGTCCAATGGGATAGGAAAGTTTGACTAGCCGCTGGTGGCCATTTTTAAAAAATGGCTGCCACGGCCAAGCAGGGTGTGTTTGTGAAGTCCCAATATCCAGTTTTGTTGCAAATATATCTATCAACACAACTGCCAAATTTGGTGCTTTTATCACAAAATGAACAATTGTCACGGTACTATTGAGGCAGGATGCCCCACTATTATAATTCAGCTTTTGAATTCATGCTAAAATCATATAATTACTGTCACAAAGAGCTGTGGTTGGTCTGCTTTGCTTTCACACCACAAATGATTACCTGAAGTAGTTTTCCTGTTAAACATTGACTGCCCCACAAACTTCCAAGCAGAACACATCAGCCTAGTCAGCATGTAAAAATAAATAAATAAATAAATTTGGCACTGCTTTGGTGCTTTGAAAGCCAATGATTCAATCAGTTGATTGATTGACTGTGTCAAGGGTAAATATTAGTGGTGGAGGAGTTATTTCATTATTTACTTAAGTAAAAGTACCAATACACTGTAAAAATACTCAATGTATTGAGAAATTAAAGTAAAAGTAAAAAATTATTATCAGGAAAATGTAGTTAAAATATTGAAAATAAAAGTGCTCAAGGCCGATAAATGCCCCGTTAGTGTTTATGATATGTTTCAGAAGTGTTTTGAAAACTAAACTGATGAATTGTTTCAGTTATTTTTCATGCAAAAATACTCAATCTTTTGAGAAATTAAAGTCATTATCAGGAAATTGTACTTCATAATGTATATAAGATGTATATAGTTATGATATTATTACATAGTATATTATTAGAATATTATTACTCCCGCAATAATGTTTAGCAGAATTTTTCTCTCGTAGCTGGCTGAGGTGAAGTTAATTTTTTATTATTTTATATAGGGCTGCAACTACTGATTATTTTCATTATGGATTATTCTGCTGGTTTGATCAATCCATTTCTTCTATATTATATTCACAATTAAAAAAAGCTCAAACCTTCAAATGTCTTGTTTTATCAGACTAACAGCCCAAACCTCAAAATGATTCAGTTTACTGCAATTTAATTATATTTACGGTACACATTTGAGAAGATGAAACCATAAAAAATGTTTGGTTTTTCTTGCATGAAAAATGACTGAAACAATTAATCAGTTTTTGTCAACACTGATTTTTTTTAAAAATTTAATTAATTATTATTATTTTTTTTTTATAATTGACAAATCAACTAACTGATTAAAGCTGAAGTAGGCAAGATTGGAGCAAATATGATTAAAAAAAAATATTTTTTATAAAACGGTCGCTATATCCTGACAGTAGTACATAAAACAGATAACCTGAAAAAAAATCATGTGTCTCTGTGTTCCTCCTAGGGCATCTGCAAGATTTCACAGACCGGAGGAAAACAAGCAGTCAGAGCTGATCTGAGATCTGCTGTCCAGCTGCCGTCTATGAGAGCCGGCTGTCAATCACTCGCGAATTCCGACCAAACGGTCAAACTAGGCAGCGCTGATCAAATATGAATCAATATTATGTTACGTTAATGCCTATTTCTCTCCTCAAATGTTTTCAGAATAATTTTGTAGTGCACGTTTTAGCAGTCAAATCAGAAAGTTTGTGAAATCTTGTGAAGGAACGCCAAGTTCCGGCCACATGACCAGAGCACAGCCAATAGGAACGCTCTCTCAATGAAATGACCTGTGATTGGTCAAAGTCTCCCGTCAAGGGCTAGATTTTCTAAAGCCTGAAAACAGAGCCATGAGGAGGAGCAGAAGTCTAGTTTTCTCTCAGAACACTTGAATTACAATATGCTGAAAGGTTATTATGGAATTTTTGCCCAATGATGCCAAAGATATACTGCCTACTGCCACTTTAAATGACTAATCATTTAAGCTCAATTTCTATGTGCTGGGTTCTGTTTAAAAGGGATCTCGAATTATCTGCCAAATGATCTCTCAAAATGATCTGTTTTCTGATCAGCCGCTACTGAAGTTAAGGTTTGGCTAAAGAGCAACTTTACATATATCCACTTATTTGAAATAGTAAAATAAATCAGTGAGTCTGCGGAAGTAGTGACAAGCTCCATAGAAATGTTTGCCAACAATATCCCCACAGTGACTGTAGACTACGGGCATTTCTGAACCCACAAACCATTAATGGATCCGTCCACGCTGCTTTGGCCTTGCGTCCTGCTGCTTGCAGCTCAGAATTGGAACTCTATGTTCGAGATGTGAAGGAATACAAGGCTGCGTCCTACAGGCTGAGACATTCACTTGCTAAGGGAACGTTATTGTTATTGCACACTAACTTTCTAGCACAATCCTCCAGAGTATGCCACCCCCGTATATCGCTGCGTTTTTTGAGAAATGTGAGTAAATGACTGATAAATCCTTGAATCTTGAATCAATGTTTATGGTGTGTACAGTAACTGTATAACACTCACTTAACCGACCTTGAAAACCTTCTGGTCCTCCTCCAGAAAAAGCTTCAGAGACCTTTTTTTTCCCTGCATTCTGGTGACTTTAAAAGACTGAAAATAACAAAATAATAATGTACTACACAGCAATAGCATTTTTTATGTTAAACTTTTAATTTTACCTTTAATTCTAAGGAAAGAATACAGAATAATTATTCCCTCTGGGGTAAACTTGGATGAATCTCTGGCATAAAATAATATTCATCAGTTTTTATACATTTTTTGCCCCCTGCTTGAGTATTTCTTTAGTTAGCTCTCTCCATTTCTCTCTCCTCTCACTCACTGAAGGTCCTTTTTAGACACAATGCGTCAACGGCACCACTGCGCTCTGAAACCCGTTATTTCCAACGGCTTGCGCCGCACAACGTCGGCTTTTCTCTACGTCGAGCAAAGCCCAACTTTGTGGGTGACACGTACAGTACCAGAAACAGGTTGTGATAAGGAAAAGGAAAAAAGTGTGAAAATTTGCCGTAAATCAGGAAAAATACAGGAGAATTGTGACCCCCGGGAGGAAACCGGGAGAGGGCAACAAAAAACGGGAGTCTCCCGGGAAAATCGGAAGGGTTGGTAAATATGATAACACTATAAACTGATTATGGTCTCTGTCTATAGTATTCATTGCAACCGACGGTCTTTGCCTTCTGATCTAAAAAACTGGGTACATCTGTCCTCTAAATTAAACAAAGCAAAGCAAGTACAAAGCAAAGTCACGCTCACTCTGATCTTGGCCGGCGCCCCTCAATCAAGGCATGTAAAAACAGAAATCAACCAACCAACAGTGTTGAAAGTTTCATTCATTTTACCTTACTGCCACAAATTATGGAAATCCAATGATTGAACACTGTCTCTGGTGGTCATCCGTAATTGGTACAGTAGAGGCATACATAACTTGTTTAGGGATGTGATTTCCCAAGAGCTATCGAGAGTGAGTGACCGATATTGCAGTCTAACCAAATGGCGTATGAATGACAACAACGTTCTTCCTTTTGTGCATGTAGTCTGTACTGACTGCAATGTGAACACACCTGTGTAAATATACTACGCTCAGAGCTAGTGACATAGAATAAACAGTGAGAGAGAGACTGCTGATGGTGGGTGGTTGGGTCCAACAAACACAGGACTTTCATCCGGGAGACAGATGTTCGTGTCCCTAAGTGTTGTTTAATTATTTTGAAGTTACATTTGTGACGTTTGCAACGTGTTTTCCCTACTTATTTTACTTGGTTAACATACGTATTTTTCCATAGTTTACATACTTGTTTTAAGCCGAAACACAATGTTTTTCCGAAACCTAACTAAGTGATTTTGTTACCTAAAAATAACCGTGACCTTTTCACGGTAACGACGTGACGTGAAATGACACGCGTAAAGCCTGAAATACATCATCAGGACACGCGGAATGTCCTTAAAATGTTGTGCTTTTTATGGTAAATTAAATTGCATCTATATAGCGCCTTTCTACTCTTCCAACCACTCAAAGTGCTTTAAACAACATGTCAGCATTCACCCATTCGCACACCGATGTCACAGCCTTCAGAAGCAATTTGGGGTTCAGTGTCTTGCTCAAGGACACTTCAACATGTGACCAGAAGAGCCGGGGATCAAACCGCAGACCTGCCGTGTGGTGGACGACCTGCTCTACCCTCTGAGCCACAGCCGCCCATTTATACACCTTCCCATGAGATCAGGTTGGACAGTGGATGGGTACCAGTTATGCTTGAGTGGAATGTGAGCCATGCCGCCCACGTAGACAGCGGTATTGATTAAAGCAGTCTAGCCTGAAAGGTGTAAATGATTCGATATACTTCAATCTTGAGTCAAGCAGTAAAGTTCTTGGTTAAGATAAACAGACTGTTCTCATTCACTGTTCGTACTACAAAAAATAAATGCACTGTAATTCATATAACCCACATTAATAGTGAGCTAGGACGTGCAGGGTTGCCTCTAATGAAGTCATGTGACGTAGTATAAAGAACGACAATGTCAACAAAGGGATGAGGTCGGAGTGGCTGGTCAAACAAACACAGGACTTTCACCCTGGAGACCGCTGTTTGTGTCCCGCGTGAATGTCAACGTTGACTTATGTAGGGACCCACCATTACTGGTGGCAAAGACAATGAACTACGCTTCTCAGGATCCTTGAGTCATGCAGCCATTGGCTGTGGACTCAGCTCAGTAGCCATTGGCTACTGTAGCATTCACACATAGGTGTGAAATTCACCCAGGACAAAACCAGAGGAATCTCTTTGTTCCTCCTCTTTCTTCACCTCCTTCTCATCTCTCCTGACCTGTGGAGGTGAGCTGCTGCTCTGATCTGTTAGGAAACAGCCATAGGAACACAAGGAACTTCTAAGGCAGAAGACGCGAGAGCCTGCCTTTTTACCAACTACCTTCAAGCAACAACCGCAAGGAAGTTAGCACCAAGCTATCAAGCTGCTGGGAAGAAGTATTGGAGTGATCAGATTCCTCCAATCTGCACAACTTGATTGGAGCACAGCAAAGACAACATCTTTGACTTGGAACCACAACTTCAACACATGGAATTACAAACCCCTTTTCTTCCATGGATTGGTAACATACTGGGCTTACCTTAGCAGTAGCAATTGCACATGGCTGAGCAAGAATGTACTTGTATTGATTGGTTTAATGTTATTCATTGAGTTTGACTGTTGGGATAGTATTTGTATTTGATATTTGGGTAGCTGGCTTCGCCACATCTGATGTGTTTAGTTTATGCTTCACATAGACAAGGTCTTGCATGCAACCTAACCATCTTTTCTAACCCACTGCATTATCTGTAAAACATAAAGATCACATACAGAAACTGTGAATTAGTTAAACATAAACATACAGCTTCAGATAATCTTAACCCCCACATCACCCCCCTCTCTGTCCTTCCTGAGCACATGTGTTCCAAAGAACAAAGACGCCATGTGGTGACATGTTGGCGGCCATCTTTGATCCCGCCATCTTTGTAGTTTTACAGTGCTCGCCCCTTTTGTCTGTAGGCCATACAGACATCCTGAGACAAGTAGCCAGCCATCTTGTCTCTCTCCCCCTCTGTCTTTCTCTCGCACGCACGCACGCACGCTCGCTCGCACACGCTCGCACACTTTGTTTGGTTTGTTTAGTTTAGTTATTTAGATAGATTAATATTGTGTTTTAAACCTTTATTATCTTGTAAATAAATGTTTGTGGAATATACACGCTGGTCTGGTTAATGTTGTACAAGAGTGAATAATGCCAACCTCTGCTATGTCAAGAACTCCGATATCCTTCAACCTTTACTATCTATTTTGGTTATAGTTATTAATTTAATTATTAATCAACGTTCAATTGATAGTTTAGTATATTTAATGAGACTATATTAACGTTTTGGTTATTGGTCCCTGATTCCAGGGTGGTGCCCCGTTTATTATTAATGTTAATTGATATTTTTTATTAATGTTAATAATTCTATTATTATTTATTAATTAATTTGCTAATAACCAAACCTGTTACTGCCAAATCCCTACACTTATTTTACCTTACTTTTGTTACGTAACTTATGCACTTAACTAGTGCCAAGTTTGTAAGTTACATAACAAACGTATTTAGGGAAAAATTGCGGTCACTATTTTGCAAAGGTTAGGGAACAATTGTGGTCATGCCAACCACCAACTGTCCATGATCCGCAGTCTTCGGTTTAAAAGCCAGATACTTGTTATGGTAAATGGACTTGTATTTATTTAGCTCCTTTCTAGTCTTCTACAACTCTTCCACATCGCTTTACACTACATGTCAGCATTCACCCATTCGCACACTGATGGCAGAGGCTTCGGGAACAATTTGGGGTTAAGTATCTCGCTCAAGGGCACTTGTAGACTGGAGGGGATCGAACCGCCGATCTTCCGATTCCGATTGGCGACCTGCTTCTACCTTTGAGCCACAGCCGCCTCAGTTTAACCCACTCGTCCGCCCTGACCTCCTCCTTAAATGAAATTATTCACACAACTACCAAGAGGTTGCTTGTCCGCAAAATGTAAACAGAAGATATTTTCAGCGTTTGAACAAAAATGACCAATGCTGTCATTTTCCTGTTGCTGACTGATAACAACAACCACTCCTCCAGGGTTTGTTTTTCCCAGTATGAGGTGATTGGTCAAATTGAGTTTATTTGTCATAATAACAAAATACTGAACTATGAGTAAAACATTTTCCAAATAAATCTGGATATTCACTGAACGGAAACAAACGGGAGAAAACTATTTCATAGCTTCTGGCTTCTTTTACAAAACACATATACATACAGCCTAAGCACTAATTGTAGATTTCATCAGAAGGGGGTCACACTTACTGAATCAATACAGACAGGGGGTGGGGGGGGACGGTAAATACTCCGAAGCCTGGGGAATCAAGCATTGTCAGGGAACATGTGACATTTGGATGAGGCTCTTGGGACTTTCCTGGCACATCAAGCTGAAAGGTCAGGCTATGATAGAGAGTCCTTGGACACGCAACTGTAATTGACCTTTTCCTTTGATAGTAGGGCACGGATTGACATATGCTTCTATAGGGGCCCCGGCTTCATTCACCGCTGTACAAATATAATGAGTTAAGTTGCTCGGGGAGTCATTAGGTACCAGCAAGTATTTAGCTTAGAGGACGGGGGGGTTCAGCAGCGGTGAAACACAATAGCTCTTTTCATTCTTTGTATGTGGTGGGATGGGCTATGTTTTGCAGCCTGTGTCTAATGACATGACTGTTGCTGTGGCTGCCTCTAAATGTGAATCTTTCAAATTGTGTGATGCAGTCAAAACATAATATGCTGTCAGCTTGAGATGATGCGAGATGAATAGAGGCTTTACTGAACACCAATATGTTCCAATTCTAAACATTTCTATTACAGTTTTCCACAGTTGCTTTGGCTCATTTTTCTAAACAGTCTTAACTTCTCTAAATTGAAAGTGCAATTGTCACAATTGTTTGATGGGACATCACAACACCATTGCGTGTCTGCAGAAGGTCGTAACTCACCCAAAACACTTCATTCATGCTTCAAAAGCAGTTATTGTGTCAGTAAATTGACCAAGGCCACCAAAATGAAAAGATGTTTTGTCATTGTGTGTGAGCCGTACTGGTCAAAATGTTTTTAGATGTTTTCTCGCCAGTATTTCTGACAGATATTGATAATTGAATGGATCATTTTGTATGTCATGGCTCAAACGATGAAAGAATGTTTAAAAATTGTGAAGAAAATTTCACTGAGAATCAACTCATCAGTTTTGATCAGCAAGACATGAGCAAGTGGTTATTATGCAAATTTAAAAAATACTTTCCTTTTATACACATGTGCCAAGAAACGTGCAAATTGCTTGAATGAATGAGAAATTCAAATCTGTTGCGAACAACAATCTGAGCTTATTGTTTTGAATAAAATATTCTCCTTGGAGAATCGAGTGAAAGAGAATGAGAAAAACTGTTATACACGCTAATAATATCACAGTGACTTCCATTCTCACATTGTGATTAGCTAACAGGTGTTCTAATGAGTGCCAGTATCTCATGATAATTCACTCCTCCAGTATATTACCTTTTTTATACCTGTAACCTAGCAACTTATCAACAGCCGTCAGCTAGCCTACACACGCTTACCAGCTTAATAGAATTCCTGTTGTGTGAAAATTATTGTTACATTTATTAGCTTTGAATATCTGAATAGGCCTAAAATTAGCCTATTAGTTGATTAAGGGCAGAGGTTACATCTCTCCAGAGAGATCATGACTGTCTGTGATGTCAGGAACACGTGGCGGCTGCGGAACCTGTTGTTCTTTATTTCGGCATCCATGTTGACAGGTTAAAGCAGCCACACTGCCCACATGAGCAGCGCGGCTCGGCTGCGTGTCAGCTGCGTCTCTTCTAGAGATTCAAGGTCCGCGAGCCGCGTGGTTCACATCAACAACAGACAGTGAAGGTGATATTTTGACAGTATATTGACATCATACCAGCAACATTACTACAGTTTCAATTATCGTATGTGTACAATATGTCACAGACATGAAAAAAAGGAAAGATTTATTTTTAAATCAACACTTCCTGCTTTCATTTAAAAATAAAAGCCCTCAAGCATTTTTTTCTGTGGACAGAATTCCTTCATTTGTTGAATGGAGTATTTTTAACTTTCAGAAATGCTTGTTAACAGCGACACCTGTGGCCGTTAAATCAACGAAAGTCAGCGTCGGGCTTGTGCTTGCTCGCTCTACACAGACATGAACGAGCATCGATCAAAACAGTGAGGCGACACACGTCAGCTAAAACCACAATATCACTCTATATTTCACCTGCTTGGCAGTAATGTTAGCTGACCAGACGAAGGTCTCTCCATGAATCAGTGCTGATCCTAGTGTTGGCTTTTCCTGCTTCAGCCTCCGAGGGTTGGTGCCGGGGCTGAAGCAGGAAGAGAAACGTCATCGCCTCCCAACTGCGCCTGAAGGGAGACACCGGCACCCGGTCGGAGACAATAACGTTTCTCGCTGCGGAGCCCCGTCACTTCACAAGACACAGAAAACCTCTGTTGGTCTGGAGGAGCTGCAGCATTTATTTCTGCACAAACGTCCACTGTACATTCACTAGATATTCTCAGAGCTAAACTAACTCTTCTGCAGTGTGTAGTGAGCGCACGTTCACGTGTAAAGGTGGAGCGAGAACGCGCGCGGTGTGAGTGAAGGCAGGCAGTGGAACAGAGACTCCGGCCACACGCGAGCGCGCATATGCATGTGCGAGCGCGCATGGCCGCAGCAACAATGGCCGCAGCGACTGTTGTCAAAAAAAAAAAAAACACTGGAGTTTTGTCTCTTTTGCCATTAGTTCCGA
This sequence comes from Adelosebastes latens, assembly GCA_916700685.1. Taxonomy (NCBI): domain Eukaryota; kingdom Metazoa; phylum Chordata; class Actinopteri; order Perciformes; family Sebastidae; genus Adelosebastes; species Adelosebastes latens. The sequence goes on from CAKAKR010061817.1 coordinate 131,602, forward strand.
TTCTACCAGTACGACATAAATCAGTAGAATGCAGGGGGCAAATACAATAGTAGTTGTGATTTACTCTGTGTTTGACATGATTTACTGGAATTTCATTTCACACTGCATATAAGGGACAAATGGGGACAACACTTTTTGAAATTGGTCCAGTATTGAGGGAGAACGCTGCAGCCGCCAGCCGCTAAATGAACTGTAATGTAATCACTAGGGGCAACCTGGTACAGTCATTTTACATCCACTTAAAAGTGCTTGTTTTTGCCACTGACAGGCTCAGATTGTCTGACAACATTATGGAAAGGACCCTACTGAAAAATAAAACCTTTTTCAAGTGATCTTAGGAAAATGTATATTTAAACTTACACATTTAATGATTTTATCTTTTAATCTCAACAATTAATATGTTTCAACATTTGGAAATCATACAATATCACAAGGTACAAGATAGAGTACCTGCTCTGGATGAAGAGAAGGCTGAAGCACGTATGAGAGAGGACGGACCCGCCGGTCTATGTGGGTTCATGAGATTTTTTGGACGAGTAAAAATCTCGGCCAGTACCATCATTTGTTTCAAGAGCTGAAGTTGGACAGAGCCCGGTTCAAGGAGTATGCTACTTTCATGGTATTTGACCCACCCCTCCTCCACTGTGATTGGACGGCTGAGTAAAAAAGTGACAGTGAAGATGGCAGCGCAGTTGAACATTTTTCAACTTTTTTTTAATTTCAACTTTTTTTCCTGTCGCAGACCAAAAAAAAAAGTGCTCGGCCCAGAATGTAAGTTCAGCGCCTCGCACCTCATCACGCTGCTGTCGTTTGTATTAGAGCATAAATTTGCGATGTTATTAAAAAAATACGCTGGCCTCAGGAAAAATAACGCTTTGACCAAACTCTACTGGCGACTCGTGCTCATTGGCTCCCTTCGGGCGACCCGGTGCTCGCGGGCAGCGTGTTGGCTACTCCTGGTACAGAGCTATTGTGCTACATTTTGTGTTTCTTATCCAAGATCACTTAAATCCATCACACTGTGTATTCTCCTTGTTGTTATCACTTGATCAGTCTACCACTAATTGCTTGTTCTTTACACATCTGGCAGCCTAATTACTTGTATTGCTTTTGTGAGTTATTTTTTTCTTCAAGAGGAGCACAGGTGATAAATCTGCCCCTGAACAGAGTTTTTTTATGTGACTAATTGTAGCAGCCTTGAGGCATCATTGCAGTGAATGTTTGCTGACGATTAAGGATGCGAGAACTTAATAAAAGAAGAAGTTTTTCCAACATTTTAAATTCAGCTTTTGTGGATCTTAAACCTTCCATTTAGCCGCAGACAGCGTGAGGGGCAGGGTGAATGCTGCTTTATCGATTACTGCTTTAATTCTAAATAGAGACTGACAGTTCGGGCAGCTGCTGGATGGTCCAATGGCTGAGTCAGTGCCTTGTCGCTGTCACAGCTGTGCTTGCCACTGGCAGGTTTGTTCCCCTATCAGTGGATAAGGATATCCATCTTCACACCTCAGGGTCCTCAGTAGGCAGCCGCTCTCCCAAATGGCCAACTTTGCTGAATCTAAGCAGGGCATTTCAGGTAAGCAGCCTCTCTCTGGATGCATTATTTAGCCGTACTTCGGGTACGTTTTTGGTGCCGGAGCAGGAAACTCTGGGGCAATGCTTTGAACTTTATCATAACTCTTTTTTGTATGATAAAGTTTATGAGTTAACCACCATGTCTAGAATCATGTCCTGCCCCAGCCTCAGTTCTCATTCCCAGTACATGAAATACCAAGGCTTTGTCACGGCCGTTGGCGTTCGGTACCGCTACACAAGGCACCCTTTAGCACTGGTATGAAATGCACCGGGCGTTCCATTAACTACAATGTAAACCCATCCATGGTAACAGTAAACACTCAAAGAAAGTGCGCCGGGAGTGTGGTGATGGTAGTTTAAAGAGCGAAAAGACACACATAGGGTTGATGGGAGGAGCGGTGGATGTGCCCAACGACACAAGGCTTCAACCAGGAGACCGCTATTTGTGTCCTGTGTGTTTAAGTTTCACTTTTACGTTACAATCAGCTGTTCATTCGTATCACATGTTCAGTTTCATTTTCACTGTACAGACGTAGTAGTTTTAAGCCCAACCATGTATTTATTTCCTAAACCTAACTGTAGTGGTTTTGTTGCCTAATCCTAAAGTGACGCCAAGGGTAACTATAGTGGTTTTGATGGTAAATAAATAAAGGGGCGTGACAACAGTGGCATGTGATGAATTTGGATGAGAACTAGGGTTGGGGAAAAAAAGAAATCAATTCACCTATATATCGTGATTATTTTTTTTTTTTAGATTTTGAAATAAATTTTTGAATGCCAGAATCAATATATTTGCTTCATTTGAGTCTACGCGGAGGTAGAAGGAAGTTACCGCTTTTATTGTTGAGTAATGTGACGTCATATCCGCTCCGTATCCGTCAATAGCAAAACAAACCGCAGCGAGCCGAAACAAAAAAGTAGAAAACGGTGGAGGGTCTGCGTTGATACGACCTGCACCCTCCCATTTTAAATTCAAAGTGATAAACTTTAAATCCAGTAAAGTATGGAAACACTTTGGGTTTCACACATTACAGGAAAGCAGAGCTAGACATCACGGCTAAAGGTGCATGTTAACTCTGTCACGGACAGGAAACGTTATCGTATCGTAACGTGCAGTCAAGACGGCCGTCGCTCTCATCTCCGTGGTCAAATGGGCCGACGCTACAACTGTAGAGCACCCATATACTGACATTTATGTTAAATGCATTCAAACAGCCCCGATGGAGCTGACCATGGATGTATAAAGAGAAAGGAGCTGACGGGAGAGCTAGAGACGACCTTGGAGAAGTTAGAGGAAGTATACATGAGTGACTACGTCCGGTTTTCAAAATAACAAAGGGAACTGTATATACAAAATACATATATTGACATAAGACTGATTGGATTATATTCACCAGAAGTATAAAACATTACATGTCCCTTATAAATTAAAAAGAAAGTACAACTAAATTGTGAGGGAAATGTCTTTATTCTTTGATTTTTGGGTTGCTGGAAAAAAATTTAACAAATAATTCCTGACAATGATCCTGATATATTTGACTTAAGGACATCTCTGACTACATACATGCTGAAAATCAAACATTTTTACTCTATTAATTTAGACATTTTCCAAAGTAAAAGTCCCTAGAAGTGTATGATTCAACTCTTTCCCATGGTCTAATGTTAAAAAAGTTGTAGTACCAAGTTGCCAGTTACCAGTTGCAGTAGTACCAAAAGTACTTTCTGGTATTTTGGTCTTGAAAACATCCTCTGAGACTGGATTGATCCCAAAAGCTCGCTGTGGGGAGTTTTCAGTCCACTTTCTTAAAGTCGTGGTCAGAGCCCCTGCGGGTGGTCACTTAATTTGCAGGCAGGGTCACGGGAGATTTCTGAGGGCGATTTCTGAATGTTTTCCAGACCTGAGGCTGTTTTCCATGAGATGCCAGTGAAGCGTGAAAGCTGCTGTCAGACTCAGGTGTGGTCCAGAAACGTCTCTGATTCCCCTTAAAACTCTGGTCTGGTGTTTGCATCCAGTAAAGCTCTGATTCCCCAGGAGTCCAGACCAGGCTGACTGGTGGTTGGATAGAACGTCACATTATCCAACATGCACAGGAGTTGTTTGTGTTGCTTTTGTTGGGTTTAGGTATAATGAGACCGTGTTTTTCTTTTGTGTTCTGAGCCCGCATCCTGACAGGAAGTTGGGCGGACCAGTCAGCTTGTTTGACGCGCAGGACAACACTTTGTTGAGATTTGTGAGGTGTGCACTTCAGCTCTTCTGTGGCCTAGAGATACCAATAACACTATTCTCAGCATAGATTTGAGAACATTTTGAACGTGAATAAGCACTAAACAATTCTCATAAAGTTTTGCCCCAATTTTTGTGTTGATACCATTTGTTACACAGATTTGGTGCTAAATTTAACCATTTTCTTTTACCACTGAAGAATTAATGAAAATGATCAATACTCCCACCACAATACCACACTAAGACACCAAGACCTTGAGGAATACCATGGAAAAATTCATGCTGTGATTTGGGATCAAAAACATTTGACATTTGGAGATTTCTGCAAAAATGCATTTTTCGGTGATTGGATGGCGAGCACTTCTGTTGGAACGCCATCCATCCTATGAATGCTCTAGGTCTCTAGTTTGTGGCTGTAAAGTTTCATATGGCTACTTTGGGGACTAACATCATCACACATGAATACAGTTGGGCTCATTTGATCCACAAGAGTCTCAGCTTTACAGTGATACCCAATTTATGTAATTCAAGACTGTTTATGGACCCCAGTATGCAGAAATATTCAGATACACTATTTTAGAATAGGAGACAACAACACATTTATACTGCATTCAAAAACTGCATGTGATTATCATAAAGTGGGCATGTCTGTAAAGGGGAGACTCGTGGGTACCCATAGAACCCATTTTCATTCACATATATTGAGGTCAGAGGTCAAGGGAACCCCTTTGAAAATGACCATGCTAGTTTTTCCTCGCCAAAATTTAGCGTAACTTTGTAGCGTTATTTAGCCTCCTTCCCGACAAGGTAGTATGAAATGTTTGGTACCAATGGATTCCTTAGGTTTAGGTTCTACTTTCATCACTGTAGCCCGCTACTACCTCTGAAAGACAGAATAGCAGCCGGGCCAAGCAAGCAAAGTACTGAATCTGCAGGAGTGTGTTTCAGCTGCTGGGTGTCCCTCAGTGGAGTACCGTCTGTATCTGGCAGCGTCTGCTGTGATCTGTACGAATGTGAAGCAGAATGTCCTGAGTCAGTGTTTCCTGGAAGAGATTAAAAAAGTAACAGCCACCACAGAGCCGAGGAGAACAAAGAAATAAGTCAGAGGAAGTCATTAATCAGCCTGAATGGTTCCTGCTTCTCTGCTGGAAATAACCTCGTCTTGGAAGTGACTGCTATCTGCTTCAGTTTTTCAGCGGAGGTTAAGTGAACGCTCGCCATCTGCGACTCTCCATCATGAAACAATAATAAAAGCTCAAGAAGCGGCGTGCTCCAAGATCACCCAAAGTCAGCGATGTTGTTTTAGCCTAATGGGCCGGTGAGCGTGAGAATAATTACTTAAAGCCCAGGAGGTTCTGCATGAGGAAAGCTAGATAAATGTGCGGCCGTTTCTAGTTTTACTTACCCCGAGCAACGAGCCGCAGGCCTGGCCTAAATTCCAAACGTTTGTAATGGGGTAATAATTCATGAGAAAAATAGTTCTGCTTTCTCGCCGAGTTTATTTTACCCGCTAACGTGTAGCAGAGAAATGGGACATTTTAAAAGTGGAAGCGTCGTAATGAGAGGTATTAGTTCACTTCAGCCAGCTCTTTTCATGGATTATTAGCAGAAAATGAAATGGAGGAAGAGTGGTGGGTAAACACTGGTAATGTAATCATATATAACAGCTACAGATGTGACTCTGCTGGGACCAAACGTGCAGTCAGAGCTCATTAAGCTCGACTTGTTTTTGGTGGTTTTGTTGCATCTCTTGTACTCGCGCTTCAGTGTTTGATGAGTTCCTGATCTGCCTCTCTAACAACTCAAATCACAAAGCAGCCGGTCACCGCCTCGCCAACACCGCTGTTGTTTTACTCCTCAAACATACCGCAGCATCTCCGAGAGGAGTGATTCTGCAGCAGCCGAGGAGTTTTTTTTTAATTCTGCGTCATGGAGTAGCTGATTTGACTCCTCTCACATTGCCGGTAGACGAGCAAAGCTGATCCAGGACCTCAGGGCCTGAATCCTGCTGCTACAAAGAGCCTATTGAGTCAGCTCATTAATTCACCACCTTAAAGGCAGCGACTGATAGTAGAAAATATTCCAGCGTGTGTGAAGCCTTCCCCGCAGTATATCTTGGTGGGTCGTTTTAACACTCAGCATGGAAATTGTCACTTTGAATTAGGATGTTTTTAATTGCACATGTTCACTCAACCAATCACTCCCCTGCCAGACATTATAGGAAAATGGATGACTAATTATACGTGGAGTTATATGTGGAGTTTAGAAATGGCTGGATGAACCCTGCTCAGATATCATCATTCAGTCGCAAAGTATATCACAACTGTCTGGATTTAATTAATGGATTAATCACATTGGTTTAAGGACACAAATCTGTTACTTAATTAACTGAAAAAAAATTAAATCAAGTCTTTGCATCAGAAGTAAAAGCAAGTAGAGCAAGTTTTGTTTGACAAACTCTTGCATGTCCAATTTTCCTGTTTAGTTAGTTAGTTAGTTAAATAAGGAAGGAACAAGGTGAAGAAATAAATAAAGGAAGAAGGTAAAGAGGGAGGGAAGAGGAATAAGGTTAGAAGAGTGAAACAAAGGACACAAGGAAGGAAAAAATGCAACGAAGGACAGCAGGGAAGTAGGAAAGAAGGAAAAAGAAAGATATTAGTAATATATTTAATTATATTTAATGAATGAAGAGCCGTAGCCAGGATTTAAAAAAAAAAAAAATACCACCACCAGCCCTGAAAGCTGCCAAATATGCTAATATTTATCTAAAAATACAGGAAATAAACCTAAAAGTACTCACTGGCTGAACGTTTTTAACTGTAGAACTTGCCAAGAGTTGCTAAAAACCCCAAATCCCCATAAAAAGTACAGATGTCATGACCTCCTCAGTGGTACCTACACTAGTAAACAATACTTCCCTCTCAAATGTGGAAGGGGAAAAGGAGAAAATCCCAAATGGAGTAATGAACCTCAAAACTGCACTTACGTTACTTTGCTTGAATAAATGAGTAATTCTCCACCTCTGCTGAGAGGAATACTAATTATCCTGTGAGTGATGGTCAGAGACGGCTGGTTAATTCTCCCAATCTCGCCACATGTATCATCATCCAGTCGCCAAGTAGATCGTAACTCTTTGCTCGTCGTGCGCGGCATTAACGAGCAGGCGTGTTTCTGTGAGGAAAACCATCAGTGAGTTAATCATGTCTGCAGCGGAGCACCGCCCACCTCTGATTGGCTGTTGCTGAAGGACGCAGTGATTCAACACAAACACCCACGAAATGACACCCGTAATCTTTATTATCATCATCTATTCTGTTGAGCAGCATCTCATTTACGGCGTGTCGCTCCGTGATGAATGGAGGAGCGCGGTGGGGATATTACCAGCTTCCTGCGCTAAAAAATATCTACAAAATTAATGTCTTTTTAATTTTGATGTTTATTGGATTGGTCACAGCTACGAGGGATGGGAAGTACTGGGAAAGACGACCACCTCGTGGTTCCAGGCATATAAACCTGTGGTTTCAGCTGACACACCAGGATACTCCTGGAACAGCCAATTAGACTGTTGTCAGGACGTTAAATAGGCGTTATCAGTCACTATAAGCCCCATAGAAGCGGGTCAATAGGGGCCTACTACACCCACTAGTAGGTTTTATCATCTATTCACATGGTAAATCACTGAAAGAAGGTATAAAGAACGTGACAGCGACCTCTAGCGACCGTAGTAATTATCACAGGCGCAGAAGCGGAAGTCAAGCGCTGTAGTATAGAACAGTTGAATCGGGTGCCTGGATAGTTATTTAGATCAGTTGTTAATATTTAATTTTCAAAATATATATTTTTTTGCTACTTAGTAGCAAAATCTAACAAAATATTCTGCTTCAGTCCATATTTGTTGGCGTTTAGCCTTTCAAAAACAACATTTTCACTGCTCTCCCGCCTGACGCACAAAAAGGGAGGCACACACCTGTATTAACTAGGCGGTCTAGCACCAATCCAACAACACCATAAATTACATTTATTTAAAAACAATAATAAAAAAAATATTTTGGCTCTATCCCTATTATAGTAAATTAATCACAATAAATCACAGCACAATCTGTTTATTTTGGGTTCATACCACTTTAACAACATGTGGCTTGCTAGATACAGTCAGTGCAATGGCACTGTATGTGAATACAGCTCGCCGCCGGGTGATGTTATGAACCCAGACACGACGTCGTTTGGTTTTCCGACATATCGGGGACTTCCACAACATGTACAAAGCAGCAACAGTAGTTATTTCTTCCATGGTTGATGGTGGAAATAAAAGTTGCTGGTATCTATGGAGACAAGGCCCTCCTCTCCAGCACGTCTAGCGCGAATCAACACAAATGATACCGCAGGTCCAACTCGAGGGAAGAAAACTTTGCTTTGCTCTTGGTCTGAACACAGCTTAAGAGAAGCTAAATTGTCATGTTGATCTTTCTATCCAGCTCTTTTGGGATACGGTGAACTTTTCCATCCTGAGGGGGCACTGGTGAGGTTTTGCACTGTTAGGGTTATTGGTTTGTGTGGAGTCCTGACGAGGCAGATTTCAGTCCTGGCTTCAATTTCACTGGGTGGATTTAATTTAACCTGCCAGTTGGTGTGGATGCTGCGTGGAAAAACTATTCCTGTTGGAGACATTCCCCCTGGATCTGCCACAACGTATTGTGTGTGTGCCCTCAGCAGTGAGCAATTACTCACTTGGAGGAGCCTTTTTATTTCTTTTGGTTGTGTATTGGCTTTTATTTTTATTTTTTTGACAGAGTTTAGAAGCGAATGAGATACTTGTTGTGCTGTGAGGATTACACATTGACATATCAATTGCTCAGCGGGGATGAACCAGAGTTGAACCAGGTGAGGAAGGAAAAGAAAATGAAAAGCCTCTAAAACGACCTGTCATCTCCTTTATATAATCCTTCCTTTCTCATGCAGCTGCTCTCCTAAATACCCAGAATGCTCTTCACCGTGGCGTACCGAAGTAGCAGACTCTCTAATGAACCCAGGCCGGGTTATCTTGTACGAGAGAGCACATCAGTAACATCAGCACTGGGAGGCGTCAAGCGCTTTCGTCCTCTGTCCTGTTTGGGACTGAAACTACTTTGTCCTGGTTTTGTGGTCCATTTGTCTCCCCTCCCCGCCCCCTCCTCGTGGCTCGATGCGAGAGGCGCTTAACAAACGAGCCCAATAGTTGCTGAGCTGTTCCTGCGACGGCGGCGGAGTCTCTCCAGGGTCACACGGGGAAGAGGATGGCTTGGGCGCCGCGTTCTTGCTGACCTATTCACTACCTGCCTCTAATGGGTCATATTTTAGCTCCTGTGGCGGTGACAAATGGCTGCGCTCTAAAAGCCCTGTCCAAGGTGCTGAAACTCGGTTGATCTATGACTGAGTCCCGCTGATAAATGCCTCCCATCAGTTTGCGCGTGACGCCGATTCATCACCTCGCTGAGGTTTGTGTTGGGAATCCATATTGGATTTTTAATGAAAGAGAATATAATGCAATTCAAAGTCAATGGGTTTGCCAATGTCCTCGCTCGTTACACACACACACACACACCCATTCATTAAGGTACATACACACACACACAAAAAAACAAACAGTTTGAGATTGCATTGCATTTCCCTAACAGTGTTAGAGCGCCTGCCTTGAAGGGCAGCTGCTTTAATTGTGTTTGTCTACAGCAGACCTCACACTTCTGCTGCTGTATGATTCGGACAGGGACCCAACCAGATTTATGAGCCTCATCCATACAAAATTTGTATTTTGCATTTCAAAGACAGTTTGTTTCTTTGTGGCAATAGACATATTTTAAAATAGAGGTTCTCAATCTTTTTTCAGCTTTACAAGATAGAGAATATACCGAGGACCCCCTCATGTACGTCCCTTGAAATAATTTTACTATTTTTTACACTTCTATAGTCTTAGTTATGTGAAAGAACAACACAAGAGAAATGTATTAAAAAGATATTAGACATGTATTAAACATTTTGCAGATTCTAAGAGTTATAGATTTGTAAGAATAGAATATAATCTATTAACTATTTGCCAGAACATTTTTTGTCATTGGACGTTTCTGCAACCCACAGGATCAATAAATGTGGAAGTTTCTGAACCAAAAAAAGTTTCAATGATAAATTTCTAATGAGCCTCGTATCACGCTTGCAGAAATGCTGTGAAAACAAAACTACTTGGTTAAGGTTAGAAAAAACATCATGGTTTGTGTTAAACAACCAGGGCTGTCAATCGATTAAAATATTCAATCGCGATTTATCGCATGATTATCCATAGTTAATTAATCACAAATTAATCGCACATTTTTTATCTGTTCAAAATTTACATTAAAGGGAGATTTGTCAAGTATTTAATAATCTTATCAACATGAGAGCGGCCAAATATGCTGCTTTATGCAAATTTGTGTATATATTTATTATTGGAAATCAATTAAAAACACAAAACAATGACAAATATTGTCCAGAAACCCTCACAGGTACTGCATTTAGCATAAAAAATATGCTCAAATCATAACATGACAAACTGCAGCCCAACAGGCAACAACAGCTGTCAGTGTGTGAGTGTGCTGACTTGACTATGACTTGCCCCAAACTGCATGTGATTATCATAAAGTGGGCATGTCTGTAAAGGGGAGACTCGTGGGTACCCATAGCACCCATTTTCATTCACATATCTGGAGGTCAGAGGTCAAAGGACCCCTTTGAAAATGACCATGATTGTTTTTCCTTGCCAAAATGTTGCGCAAGTTTGGAACGTTATTTAACCTCCTTTACGACAAGCTAGTATGACATGTTTGTGCCAATGGATTCCTCAGGTTTTCTAGTTTCATATGATGCCAGTACTCTAGCTTTAAAACTGAGCCTGCTACAACCTCCTGTAAATGGACTACAACCGCCCTTAGCCTTTCTTATGTAACGTTACATAACATTGTGTAACAAGCGTAACAATGCATAAAACAATGTTGCGTGAAACAATGTTGCGTAAAACAACGTTGCGTAAGACAATGTTGTGTAAGACAATGTTGCGTAAGACAACGTTGCGTAAGACAAAGTTGCGTAAAAAGCACATACAACGTTTACTTTTGGTTTCACATGAACAGCAGTCTGTGTTTGACCCATCGATCACACCTCCCTCCCGCCCTTTGTAGACTTTCTTGCTTGTTATACTCATTATTATACAATGTAACGTAACAGCGTAACGTAACAGCGTAACGTAACAAACGTAACAACGTAACTACTGTAAATAAACAACCACCGCCCTTAGCCTTTCTTATGTAATGTAACAAGCGTAACAATGCTGCGTAAAACAATGTTGCATAAAACAATGTCTACTCGTTATTATACCATGTAACTTTCAATAACAGTCGCACGATATACTACGTCACTTGCTCTGACCGAATGCTAAAACGTCCACATTCAACATATGCGTGTTTTGCAGAAACGTACAATGCCTACATTTTGTCTTGGCGACTGAGTTGATTATACTGTAGATTTCAAAATTAAAATATTATTCATTGAACTATAAAAAAATAATATCATGATAATTTAAATGAAAGAATGTGAAAACCTTTCAAGGATGGCAGAGTGCCACGGACCATTAAAAGACATGTTTTGTTGTAGGAAGTGTCCAACGAGAAAAAGATTGTAGTTATAAGACACCACACAGGTTTAATGAAAAATGTATTTCTTCATAAAATTGTTTACATTATAGTCGGTTTAATTGTACACTAGACTAACATTTTTTTTCTCTTCTGCCGTTATAAACTATCTTCGTTTAATGTAACACAGCAAAGAAAATGCTTTTTGCAGACATCAAACCCGTCTCAACAAAGTATTTAAGACAGAATAGTTCCTGTGCTGTGCTTTACTCTGGTTGCACTGCATGAATGACCAGTAGCCATGTAGATTATAGTCAAGATATCTGCCTGATTAAGCTTGTTATAATGACACAAGTTTGAAATACAAAATAGTCTCTGCTTTTAGCCATTTATGTAAATGTGTATGCATTTTCCTCTGATGCCAACCAGCTGAGTTCCAGTGCAATTTGTCCCATCAAAATTCTTGAAAAGAGGGCACGTACATTACATTGCCCAGCGTCCATCAGTCTTCATCTTCGTTTAATCCCAAAGTGCTTTTACAGACAAGGACGTTTCTTATATGGAGTCATCCGGTAAGTCTATTACCGTGGCCCTCACCTTGATCCCAGAGACACCAAATTCCAGGAAAGAAGAAGAGGAGGAGGAGGTATGAGTGCTGGGAATCAGCAGTGTTTCAGCCGGGTCTGCTATCAGTTTCCGGTAAAACACCTGGCTGTACAGAGACGTATAGATGACAGAGCACGCCACGGCAACCACGATAAAAAACACAGCACAAGTAGCCATCACCAGACTGTCCCAGTTCTCAGTTTTCCCCCGCGGTGCCGCTGCGTTCTTTGTGGTCACGTTGACACAGTCCCTGCTGTATCCAGGCTGTGCTGCTGTGACCTCAACACAAACCTGGTAGCAAGTGGACGGCTTCAGCTGTTTGATGTGGTACTCTTTGACATCAGCAGGAAGTCTGGCTGTGAATGGCATCAAGCGGCTGCTGCTGTCGGCTAAAATGGACCAATTTAGTTGTGATACCAAACCCCCTGTGCTCTCCCAGGAAATCCTTACTGAATGAGACTGGACAGATGTGATATATACATGTAAAGGTTGATTTGAAAGCTGGGTAATGTATCCGTCCACCGCAACCATCACAGACTTGAGGTCTGCCCCGACTAGATTGTGGGCGATGCAGGTGTACGAGCCTGCTTCCTGCTCCGTGGCATCGTAGAGGTCAAAGGTTCCCTCAGGGTGCATGTAGTACTTATCAGACACACTCCCAGGTAGGACCCGGTCACCTGATGGCGTCACCCAGAAGATCTCAGGCTCTGGTTCTCCGAACGCCCGGCAGTGCAGCGACACAGACCTCCCTCTACTGACTTCGACCCGATCCGGTAGGCTCCGAGGTGAGATCAGAGGAAGGCAGATCTCTGTCATCTCCCTGAAGTGCACCAGTCGGACGCGCTGGCCTTGGTACTCTGGAGGCTCCACACAGAACAGGGAGTCGGGCTCCATGAACCGAACAGTGGTCTTGTTCATGTTGACCCAGCGGATGACGCAGTCGCAGCGGATGGGGTTGCTGTGCAGACTGACCTCTCGCAGGTTGGGCAGTGACTCCACGGTGCTGCGGTGGAGCGCGCTCAGAGCGTTGCTGTTCAGCATCAGCGTCTCCAGCCTGGGCAGCTTGTGGAAGGCCCTGGGGTGGATGTAGGACAGCCTGGGGTTGTTGGTGGCCTCGATTTTTGTCAGCTCTGGCAGGTTGTTCAGGGCAAAACTGTCGATGGATATGAGCTCAGGCATGCTGTTGATGCCGAGCTCCTTGAGATGCATCATGTCCATGAAGTCTCCTCTCTGGATCCTCTCAATGGGGTTCTTATTCAAATCCAGAAACTTCAGGTTCTGGACTCTCGTCAGTGCCGCACGGGGGACTCGAGTTAGCAAGTTGTCAAAAAATGAGACGCTCTCCAAATTCTCAAGGCCAACCAGAGCATTGTCCGGCATTTCAGTCAAATTCATCTTGGCAAGCACGAGGCTTCGGAGGTTCGCCAGGGGTTTAAAGTTCATGTCCGACAGCTCAATGATGGGGTTTTCTCCCAGCATCAATATCTCCAGGCTGGGCAGATGCTGGAACCACTTGCTGTTGACGCTTGTCAGTCGATTGGAATTGAGATGGAGCCTCAGCAGCCTGCTCAGGCCCTGGAAGGCTTCCGGGGTAATGGAGGAAATTAGGTTGTGGTTAATGTAGAACTCCTGGAGGTTGGGCAAGGAGGTGAGGCAGCTGTCAGATAGCTCCTGAATCCAGTTTTCCTCCATGTGGAGTGTCAGCAGCCGGGGGAGAGACCCCAGACAAACATCGCTCACCGAGGAAATGTTGTTTTGAGACAAGTCGATTTCAGTGATGTTGGCCAGGTAATCCAAAGTTTTCTCCACATTAACGATGTTGTTTGTCTGCAGCAGCAGTACCTGTGTTTCTGAGGGGAGTCTCTCCGGTAGCATCGAGAGGCCCAAGTCATTACAGTCCACAGTGGCAGCCTCGGTGTAAATAGAGCTGGGTGAGAACCAGGGTCGTATCTCACATCGACACAATGCAGGGCAATGAGCGGCCCCCTCAGAGGCCAGAACAAAGGCAGCCAGAGACAGCTCAGCCAGCAAACAAGCCACAACTGCTGTCTCCTTCATCTTGGCCCCGTATTCCCTTCAGCCAGTAATTGGCCCTTATGGAGTCAGCTGTTAGCACTGTTAACTTCACAAATAAAAGCTCATTTGTTACTGCAGCAAGACAGAGTGGATTTCCGCTGACGCCTGGTCCCCGAAGCTTTGGCCCTGTTGTCTTCCAGCTCTTGGCAAAGAGAGGCAACCTTTCAGTTCGGTCCGTGCCAGGTTGTCATGCACGCTGTGATATGTCAAGGTCGATGTATCCTTCAGGGAGCGGCGCTGTGCAGCAGAGGGGCGGTTGAGGAATGCTGTGGCTCCGGCTGGGGACGAATCACTCTGCCTTCCATCATTATTATCCTCCGTCGCTGTCACCGGTGTCAGTTTCCATCTGGGGAGACAGGAGAGAAAAAAGGCCAATATAACACCGTGCCGATGAGCTATGAAGGCATATTGACATTTAGGAATATTGAGACTTATTAAGCCTTTTCAGCCTCATTTGATTTTATTGCTTTCCTCGCACCATCAGAATTGTAAGTTATGATTAACTTGACCTTATGTATATTATTTGACAGCTCTGAAACAAAGAAATGGTACTTTTGATTCTCTTTGTATGGCTGAAGGTCGAAAGAAGTTCCATTGCTGTTTCAGTAAAGTGTCCTAGAAAAGATGGAGCTCTGAGATGATGTTGATTCAAGAGGCAAAACATTGCAAGTCCTCATTTTTACCCCCACATTGTAATTAACAGAGCTTCACCACCCCGCTGAACCTCTCTTCTGTTGTGAGCAGTGCATCTGTGCACACTTATCAAATCACCCACACAAAACAACAAGCCGACAGTTTGCCACAGCCGATACACACAACCTCGAGGAGTCGCAGATCCACCAAGAATATCTGTGGAACGAGCTCGCCGCAGGTCTTGTTGCTGCGACGTCTCGGCTGCCTTTTTGCATAATTCATGAGGCCACTGAATCAATGTTGTTGGTACAGGTGACAGGTCTACAGCGGGTTTTGCCTATGTCGACTGCACATATTGATGTTTTGATTAATTTGTGACCTTGAGTGCAGAAGCCACGGCTGAGTGTACGACAGTAGATGAAGCTGTCGGTAAAGTGTGGAGCAGCCGGCTGCTGATGAGGACGAGCTATGACACTTCATGCATATATTAGCTTGTTTATGGCAGTCTGTGTGTACAGGTTTGCAAAACTGAAAGAGTTCCTCTCTCACTTTATTTCCCTCTCTCTCTCTCTCTCTTTCTCAAAGTAACTATAGTAGTTTTACTTAAGCACATTGTACTTTATGACAGTTTTAACCCAACATTTTCCCACCAATACTTTTACTAATACGTTTTACATATATTTTTTAGGGCGGTCAATCGATTAAAATATTTAATCACGATTAATCGCATGATTGTCCATGGTTAATCGTGATTAATCACAAATAAACCATTTTTTTATCTGTTCAAAATGTACCTTAAAGGGAGATTTGTCAAATATTTAATACTCTTATCAACATGGGAGTGGGCAAATATGCTGCTTTATGCAAATGTACATATGGAGTAACAGCACAAAACAATGACAAATATTGTCCAGATAACATAAACATAAAAACAGCACATAAAAAATATGCTCAAATCATAACATGGCAAACTGCAGCCCAACAGGCAACAACAGCTGTCAGTGTGTCAGTGTGCTGACTTGACTATGACTTGTCCCAAACTGCATGTGATTATCATAAAGTGGGCATGTCTGTAAAGGGGAGACTCGTGGGTACCCATAGAACCAATTTTCATTCACATATCTGGAGGTCAGAGGTCAAGGGACTCCTTCGAAAATGGCAATGCCAGTTTTTCCTTGCCAAATTTTAGCGTAAGTTTGGAGCGTTATTTAACCTCCTTCACGATGATTCCAGTATCTTCACTTTAGCTCTAAAACTGAGCCCGCTTCAACCTAAAAATCACAAATTGCATTAATGCGTTAAAAAAATTAGTAGGGATAAATCAAACTTGCGTTAACACGTTATTATCACGTTAACTTTGACAGCCCTAATAACTGGTAAATTAATAGTTATTTAAACTTAGTTCATTAGTTAATTTTTTAACAACAAAATGATAATTAATATTGTTTACTAATTATGAGGATGGCTATAATTTATGTTATTTTAACAGTTTATTGTTGCACACATTACAACATTTTATATACTATATTAAGTATTTGTTAATGATTACAATATTATTTGTAAACCTTTAAGAAATGATTTGCAAAACATCTATAAACATTCCATAGATAGATATTTGTAACACTTTGTTAATGGTTAATAACAGGTTTGTAAACCATCTATAAACATTACATTTACATTGTAGTTAATGGAAAGCTTTGTGCACCTTATACAGACGCTAAAGGGTGCCTTAAGCGTCCTTAAGCTGGGAACGAGAACAGGCGGGTTTACTGGTGGATTACAGCCATGCGTAGCCTGTAGCATCAACTGCGGACCAAACTACACCGTAGCAGAGTTTATTCGCTCCAAACCAATTGATGGAAACGCACCTAATTCACATTTCTTTTTTACAACATTTCAAAAGTTCGCTTAAAAATTGCTGGACAATTGAATGGAAACACGACTTTCTCTCTCTCTCGCTCTCGCTCTCGCTCTCGCTCTCTCTCTCCATATATATATATATATATATATATATATCTCTATGTGCAGCCATCTGTGTGAACCACGAACAGTTCCATCCAAGCTGCTCCGTGACAAGAACGTTAGAACAAACTAATCTGCCGCTACAGAAGAGAACTCTTCATTCAGTCAATATATAATTAGGACATATTGGATAGTTTGTTTTTTTCTTCCTTCACATTTGCGTGTTCTCATCCTCACATGGCTCGCTCCAATTTACAATCCTTCCTTGGTCCTCTTTGTTTTACCCTTATGCAACTCATTAAAACCCTCGCAGGCATCCATCTCCGTCGCCCAGAGAGAGGAGGAAGCTGCTGTACTGTATCTAACGTTATACTATTATGTAATTGCTTCTCCACGGAGATGGAAACAACACGTTTATGTACAGTATTTAGGCAACAACAAAATCAACTTATATGCTAATGAAGCGAGCATAGTTTGAATGTTAAATGGAGTGTTTAATAGTGGATGTTTTCTCTTTTGGTTGGAAAGCGTGCTCTCAGGAGACGCTGCTGTGCGCTAATTTAATTCCTCCTGTTTATTTCCGCAATGCTCACTTCCCTCTTATTACTTAACACAAAGAGTCTGCAGCGACTTCCCTCATTTCCCCTTCATGCACACACACACACACACACACACACACACACACACAGCTGCATAAAATAGAGATGGTGGCTGACTTTCATGATGCTATGAATTTAGAGTTATGGTTACGTGTTGGCAAAATGTGGTGTTTCTCTGTCCTCATCTCCAGGTTTTAAATGTGTTATTTTTTTACTCAAAAGCCAGTTTTATGTAAATGAGATCCAGATTGGTATCTAACAGTCTCTCCTTGTAGACAGCAGTGACAAATGTAACATAATTGGCAGCAGTGATCAGATTCAGAACAGCAGGAGGAGCAATATGTTCTGAAGGCGGCAGTTGAAAGACATTGATAGTTTCACTGGTGTTCGTTTTAACTTCTATCATCCTGCACTACCAGTGACACTCAGGTCTTGTCCTCCATTTTGGGGAATTTGTGAGCAACCTGGCGTAAATTTAACTCTACAGTTAAAAGCTTACATCGGTGGAAAGGAACCTTAAGTAAAATCATAACATATTCCCTTTTGCACCGCGAATAAAGGCATCAACTAATCACGTTGTGATTTGAACGAGTTGAGTTGAGTTGCGCCTAGTAGTCCGAACCAGAACGGCAAACTGTATTACTCCTTTCAACCTTGACAAAGGCAGGGCAGACCAGATCCACTCCTTCTCTTCTTACCTTTCACAATAAAAGCTCTAGACATACTGTAAAACATTTACAGGCGAGTATTTGACATTTTTGTGTCGTTTATTTGTCACGCTACCGGTGTGTAAAGGCCTTTAAAATATATTTTACTGTCATGTCATTGTTTGTGGCCAGCCCAGCCGCACAGCAGTTTGTGAAATAGTCATGAAATTGAATGTATTGATTCGTGTACATAGACACGTATTTCACTTTTTTTTCGTGATGATCAGCACAAAATCAATTAGTATGTAATCCACTTAATAGTGAACCAGGAAGTATAAAGAGCGACGAACGTTGCGTAGGGAGGAGGTCGGGTTGGATGGGTGGGTCAAAAAACACAGGACTTTCACTAGGAGACCGCTGTTCATGTCCCGTGTGAAGCCAGAAGTCAACGTTATTTATTTCCATACTTAAGCTACAGCACTTCCGGAGTTATTTCAACCCAAACCAACATCTACTAAGTAGTTTTTGTCATGTAACTTCCACACTTATGTTACGGCACTTCCAAAGATATTTAAACTCAAACCACGATCTTTTCCTAAACCTATGTAGTTTTGTTGCCTAAACCTAACCAAGTCAATCTTTTCCTAAATCTAACTATGTAGTTTTATTTTGAAAAGACTAGAGCGGAAATTGACACGTGTCACGAATTGCTGGACATTCGTAGGAAAACGCACGGAAAAGACGTTGTTGAAAGTCGTGCTGAGCGTCACGAAAAAAAGGTAAATTTGTGTCTATGAACACGAATCATATAGATTAAATTCCGTGACGATTTCACGAACTGCGGTGAGACTGTGTTGTTGTGGCATACAATAAAATATAATGTGAACACTCATTCAGGCTTCCCCAGATCAAATGAAGTGCCTCCCTTCCTAAAATCCTGGACACAGTCATGAGACGGCAGTTGATGGTTAACTTATTGTCCAATTAGCGTCCGATAGTTGTACGTTACTGAGCTTCCATCACCACCTTCTGTGTCTGATGATCTTTGACAAACCTAACAGGATGATTGCCTCGCTCTCTACAGAAAACATGAAGTAAAGACATCCTGAGCTACACAGCATCACACAGAGCTGCATTATTCCTGACATGTCATGACTTCAGAGGTCAAAGGTCATAGTCTCTGCATTTATTTCGTTGCCTGAAGAAGAACTGCTGAGGGAACAGTCAGCTCGACCTGGCTGTGGTATTAGCTTTTTCCCGCTCACACTTAGAGAGCTGCTCCAACACAGAGAGGGAGAAAGAGCCTCCTGTTGTTGATAAGAGTATTTAGTAATGCATTATAGGACCTGCATGCAGACCAGAGAGCAGCTCTGTTTAACCCGGCAGGACTACCAGCCTGAGCACTTTTTTAAGTGCTGAGTATTGACATTCTGTGAATGGATTAAAGCAGCCCAAATGTAAAATATTTATGTATTTCTTATACAGCAGAGCGAGGCCGAGGGCCCGAGCTCTTAGGGCGCTGCCGTCCTAATGTGGCAGACGTCTCATAAAGTGGTCCCATTCCACCATGTTTTATTCAGAACTCACTGATACACACAGCCTGCCGCTATCACTCCACGCAACCATCGTCAACTTCCATATTTGGCTAACTTTCATGCCTTTATTTTAACTGATGGATCACAAATGAATAACCCTGTCAGACCTCTGGAGACGATCAAACTGTTTATGAGAAAATGTCACAATATATCATTTATCAAGGGTACAACAGTTCCTGAGAAGTTTGCGTTTTAGAGAGTTTTCACCTTGAAGCAGTAACTGGACAGATTGTTAAAGGTCCCATCAAACGGTGTCATTACTTCCTTAATGTGATGTCGTTCCTGTTCAAACAGGTTTTTAAGTGTGAGCCAATGGGCTATCAGTTAGAGAGGCTTTGGGATTTGACAGGACGGGATAGTTCAAACATGTTTTGAGGACTTGTAACAAGTATTGGTTGTACTTTAGAGCAGCAGTTCCATAGAAATAGGAGTAGAACGGACATTCTCATTCAAATCAACGTAGCAGGATGGTCAGAGCAGCGGCAAAGAAGGTATATTGCTAAGAAGTGAACGTCTATTGTTCGTTCCATTGCAACGTCAGCGCCCAGCAGCAGAGCTACGCTTCTGTCATTTTGGACTGAAATCGACTACCGGACGCCAGTAAAAAGTGCCGTGAAAAAGTAAAACTAAATTATTTCTTTTCTATTGTCATATTCTACCAAAATGGCCTGTGTCGAAGAATAAAATATTATAACATAGTGTTTTCAGTCCAAAATGGCGGCAGTGGCTGTTGTAAAAAAAACACAGAAGTTTTGTCTTTTGCTTCTATACTTTTTGGCGGCGGCCATTTTTAAAAATGTGTGATTAATTTGCGATTAATCATGATTAACTATGGACAATCATGCAAATTATCGGGATTAAATATTTTAATCGATTGGTTTTTATGTAACGAAATTTTCTGCTTCAGTCCATATTTGTTGGCGTTTAGCCTTTCAAAAACTAAATTTTCAATGCGTTCAAAAAACAGTTTGCTCTCCTGCTCGCTGCACACAAAGGGAGGCAGCACTGATGAGTTATATTCATTAAAGAAAGTTGATTTATTAACAAAACAACTAACTCATTTAATCCGATGAATCACTTTATTCAAATCGTGGATTTTTTTTTTTTTAGGGTCATAAAATACGACGGCAAACTTTCAAAGCTTCATTTGAAAACCTAAATAAAAGCTTTGAATTGAAGACATTCGGTACAGCCGTAAAATAAACAAGATCTAACACATTTATTGATTGAAATTTGCCATGAAATCATCCAAAACATTAGCTAATGAATCAGATAAATAACTGTCTGTGCTGCAGCCTTTAAAGTTTATCTGTAGTTTACTCTTGTGTTTGTGGCTCTGATGTATCTGACCGTTCCTTCTGTATAGATTTCGTGGTAATAACCCTCCTCCCTGCAGACGGACGGTGTAATGACCATCAGATACTTTTTAATGTTTATTAGCTGCTGCTGTATTTTTCTATTAGAGTCAGCTGGAAGGCTCAGTTTGACCCCAGACAGCAGGCTGTTGTCCTCGAACCCCTCAACCTACAAAAAAACCAGCAACATACCGAACACCCACCATCTCTGACCTCTGACCTCCCTGTGGGCAAAAGAAAACTGGATGGAAGAATTTAAAAAAAAACATGAAATGAGCTCAAGTGCTTTTACCTCTCAAGGACATCTCATTCAGCAGATCTCAACTTCAATCCAATTTATTTCTAAAGCGCTATCAGAGCTGCTCTGGACGAGATTTTGATGTAAAAATCCATCTATTTTATCAGCCTGAATCACAGCGAAGAGCGTCTACACCAACTGAGACTCTGTGGATTCTCACTTTGTCCACATTACTTTGTGCTGGCAGTGTGAGACTGTCCTCACAAGAGCCTGAAACCACCTGCCTTTACCTGACAAACACCTCGCGCAGTCGTGTGAATTATGATTCACATCTGTCATGAACAAGTAGTGTGAAAGCAAAGCTTTTGACATTTACACTTTTAAACTTTGACAGCCATATATTTTTTATGCTAAATGCAGTACCTGTGAGGGTTTCTGGACAATATTTGTCATTGTTTTGTGTTGTTAATTGATTTCCAATAATAATAAATATATACATACATTTGCATAAAGCAGCATATTTGTCCACTCCCATGTTGATAAGATTATCAAATACTTGACAAATCTCCCTTTAAGGTACATTTTGAACAGATAAAAAAAAAAGTCTGATTAATTTGCGATTAATCACGATTAACTATTTTAATCGACTGAGAGCCATAAAAAAAACACAATATGTAAAAAAAAATTAAAATGAGAATCTAAGACATAAATTAATGTATAAAAAATAAATTAAAATATAACGTATATAAAATAAATTTAAAAAATTATATATATATATATATTTTATTAATTTAAAATAATTTAATGCTTTTTTTAAGTTTTGCTATCCTAAAATGCTGAGCTGTGAGAGAGGACCCAGCTCAATGTTGATATTTGGAAACTCAACTGTAATCTCTCCATACATTAAATAATTTCTAAGGAAATTAACTCCACAAAATTCAAGCCCTTTTCTGTCGGGGTCTTCTGAGGCTGCCAACATTTGCAGTTGCCAATCTGAGAGAACACGTTGATCCCAGCACTGCTTTACAGAAAGAGGAAGTACTGATTAAAAAAACAACATAAAGAGGGAACAAAGTCGTCAGCAGAGGAGGATTATTTCCTCCACCTGCTCCTGCTGAGAGCCACAGTGAACCTCTCTCAGTATGAGGCTGCATTAAGAGCTGGATGACGTCATCAGCAGGCAGATGCTTTTCATCTCTGCATACACATAACTAAGTACTTGTGCATGAACTCATTATGAACATGGACCAGTGGAGATGTATTTTTGTCCCCTGATATCTGAAACATGAGTCAGTTCTCTCTTTTGAATTAAATAGTTTGTATAAATGCAGGTGAGATTAACACCAAACTGCTCTCGAGTAGATGTTATATTGATGAAGAGAGGAGTAATGATGTGCTGCTCATTTGAAAAACCTCCTTTACTATTTCAGGTTGATATCATACACCGAAACGTAGCTATACCTACGTAAAGTAATGCATTGTAATTTGTGTATATCCCACGAAAACAATTCTTATGTAATCCACGTAATCGTGAACCAGGAAGTATAAAGAGCGACAAACGCCACGTAGGGAGGAGATCGAGGTGGGTCGTGGTCGGTCACGTAACTCCCGTACTTATGTTACGCCACTTCCAGTGTTATTTTCAGCCAAACCGCGATCTTTTCTTAAACCTAACTAAGTCATTTTCTTGCTTAAACGTAACTAAGTTGTTTCCTGTGAAGACAGAAGTTTATTTTGAAAAGAAAGTATGCATGAGTGGAAATTGACACGCGTTGCTGGACATTAGTAGGAAAACGAACGAAAAAGGAGGAATACGTTTTTCGTAAGAGATCATACGAACCGTTGTATGATGATGATGTGTTGACACAATCAATACAATATCCCAGAACTAAATCACATCAACATGGTTCCTGTGTCTCTGACACACCGATGCCCTCCTCTGTCTATTCATGTACAGATACACAATATATGATGTGTTGAAAACCCTTGAACACACCGGCCAAACCACTCAAATAATTTACATTAAACTTTTTTGTTTTTCATTAAAAAAAAAAATGTCCTAGAAAATGTATAGAACCACTCACACGCTAGTTTGTGGCATTTCTGAGTACCTTAACTTATCTTGATAATAACAATATACAGTGTGCAGTGATGGAAGAAGTACTCAGAGCTTCAGTAAAATTAGTAATACTACAGTATAAATACTATAAATGCAAGTGCATTCAAAATATGAAATGCAATAGCATCAAAATACCCTTAAAGTATCAAAAATAAAAGTACTCATTATGCAGAATAATATATATTGTATTATAATTATAGATGAATTAATGTGTTCATCACTTTAATGTAGCAGCTGGCAAATGTGTAGCTCATTTTAATGACTTTATATACTGCCGGCTAGCTTGTGATTAATCCATTTTTTAAATTATTTTATATATATATATATATATATATTATACTCTATTTAACCAGATAAAGATACCTCAAAATGTGTACTTAAGTACAGAACTTGAGTAAATGTACTTCCACCACTGATTATATCACATGTAGTGACTGTCAGAAGCCTGAAAATAAAGGGAGTGAAAACTGAGCAAAATAAAATGGTTCAAAAATATAAATGAATGTGATGATGTGGGTTAGATGTTTTTGAATCAATACAACCACATATTATTATTTACAACCAATCCATTGATTAGATAATGATCATCTCATCAGCTCAGGTTTGCGGCAGAAAGCCGAGACAGGACAGTGAGTTCCCTCCCTCTCCTCTCTAATTGATTTCACTGGGTGTTATTGGCGTGAAACTGAAAGCACGGTATCACCAAAACATCAAGATAACATCAACATTTCTGCACTAAATCCCCCCTCCTCTCCTCCCTCCATCCGCCATCGATTTACCATTAAACCCGTCCCATGTGAGCCCCGTCCCCTCCTCCTCCTCCTCCTCCCACCACCACACGCTGCTTGTTAGCATCGCCAGCATCAGGATTCACACTTAGCCTCCACTCCCACGAGTCACACTTCTGTCTTTAATCAGCAGCCCGTCTACTGTTAATTACCCTCACACACACACACACTGTAAACACACACACTGTAAACACACACACAGTTTAACAGTGTGACCTGTGTTTGTTGCTTTGTGGCGGTACATGTGTAGCGCTGCAGTCACCTGTGTGTTCAGTGTGGAGGAGGCAGCAGCAGATGGGTTTTTATATCGACTCTGACAGGTCTCTGGATTCAAAGCTGACGCTGCTGCGTTTCATTTTCAGACCGGGTTGATGTGTCGCTCTATTCTGGCTGCTGGTCGTCAGAACCACAGGATACTTAAAGTTCCCCTCTAGTCTATTTTGGCATTTCTATGATATTTCATATTTATTTGAGTCATTTTCTGAGTAAGTTGATTAGCTACACTGTTGGCCAAACATTTTTTGACAAATAACTTAATTTTGTGCTCAAAAGTTAAAAAAAAAAAAAAGAAGGTTTTTGGTAAAATGGGAATATGATGTATGACTATAGTAGAAGCTGGAGGTCAAAGGTCATCCTCCAAGCTGCAGGCGCACTCATGCTGCTTTGAGTCTGAGCAGCAAACCGATAAATCTGTTATGTCAATTCGTCTAGTTAGTTACCTTGTTAGCTATAGTTAACTAGTCTAACTTGTTGCATTAGCTAACTGAGGGTTTTCATTTTATTTTTAGTTAGTGTATTTATTTCTACAATGGCATTTGTGTGTGTGGTGAACGGGTGATATCAACGCAGTGAATTACATGAAATCCCACCGTCAGAATTAACACAACATACTGACTGTCTCTCTCACTCGCTCTCTTCTTTACCATCTCCTCCTGCTGGAGTTAAATTAACGGAAAGCAGCCGATACCGGAGGTTTGTCGGCCTCTGACTGGTTCGAATAACTGGGGAGCACAACTTTCAGCCCAACAGAAAACAAGAGAAAAGTCCCGTTAGAGAAATAAACGGATCATAGTGCAGCCCGATGCGGTGTCGGTGCTGGTGCTGAGGCGAGAGCGGCCGGTGCTGGTGGACGGTGCACCTCCAAAACGTCCCGAAACTGCATTTCAAACAACGGGCCTCGGCAACATGTCTACCTGTCCTCCGTTGCGCTGTGGCCGACGTGCGGCTCCTCGGTGCTGCAGCAGCCAGACGGCCGCCTCGCCAGGAGGAGACGGTGAAGAAGAGAGCGAGTGAGAAAGAGTCGGTGTGTTGAGATAATTCTGGTCTCATTTGTGGTCTGATAAACAGTAAATTAATCTAAACTGGGTTGAAAAACTATGCAATCTGGTTGCCATGGTGATGAATTACGTCTGACTATCAACCACGCCCCCATTCTCTGTTTGAGAAAGAACGTTAGCCAAAAAACAGGAAGTGAAACTGGCTGGAGGGGGGGTTTAAAGGTTCTCTATACTGAAAACCTTCAATACGTCATCCAGAGTAGTCTCACATGACCACGCCCCCTTTTGGGGGAAACCAAACCAATAAATCCCAAAACGCTGATCTCTGATTTGTTCCCCTGCCGTGTCCTAAAAAAGATCTAATAGAGGGGTTACCTAACCATTTTTTACCACTCGAGAATTGATCAAAATGATCAATAAGGACTCCAAAATACCACATTAAGACACCAAGACCTTGAGGAACACCATTGAAAAAGCCATGCTGTGATTTGGTGTCAAAAACTTTTGACATTTGGAGATTTCTGCAAGAATTGCATTTTTCGGCGATTGGATGGCGAGCACTTCACACCCTCTGAATGCTCTAGGTCTCTAGTTTGTGGCTGTAAAGTTTCATGAGGCTGTGATTATCCTAGAGGTCACCACAGGTCATTTTATAGTTTGGAGCGTTATCTATCCTCCTTCACGACAAGCTAGTATGACGTGGTTCGCCCACGATCCCGCGGGTCTCTGAGGGTTAAGGTGAACATGCTCCTCTTCTTCAGCATGTCTCTGCAACTGGCCTTTGAAATGTCCAACAAATGCAAAAGACTGGCTTTGAATTGAAAAAAAAATGCACCAGAATATTTAAAAAGAGCTCTTAAAACTGATACGAGTGGATTAATCCTGCGAGCTGTTGTTGAGCGTTATCTAACGTTGTTGATGTGGCGACATGATGCAGACGTCTTTATTTTTCTGGAGGTGGTGGTGCAGACTGCAGAAACAGTTTAGGAAAGATAGTTTATGAGATGGAACCAAAGCATATACATCATAATTTATGTGACAAATGAGTTTCTATCACCGTTTATTACAGACTAGATTTGTTTTCCGAGAAATTCTCCCTTAAGCTTCCGTCGATGAAATGGAGGAAATATAGCTGTTTCAAAAAAAAATCATGAATCTTGTACAAATGTTTGGACAAACATCCAGCACACGTTTCTTTTTATAGTAAAGTAAAAAAAAAGGCCACAAGTTTAGACCTGTCGCATGATCAGGACAATGGAATAAGTAGAAGTTTGGTCTAAAAGCCAAAGCTTCAGCACACAAAGGTCACGTCTTCTGTACGTTAATAAGGAGACCTGAACTGCAGTTTACATTTTATAATTTAAAGTTCAAAATAGTTGCTTTTTAAAAGGTGGATACCAGTATTTTTTAGACTTAAATTTGACGGTTTTAGGCCAAAAAAAAGACGTGAAAAAGAGCATCGGTTTAACTATTTTCCCATCGGACTTTATTCCCGGCAGAGAAGAGAGAAAACTCTGGAAATCAGCTTTTAGACCATCATGCAGAAAAACTACTAAATAAACATTTATTTAGAATAGGGCTGTCAGTCAGTTAAAATATTCAATGCTGATTAATCGCATGATTGAGATATTTAAATTAATGCAAACTTTGATATAATTTTTAGATTTCAAAATTATTTTGTGGCTGGTTGTGAGAGGTGGAAGAAATACTTACATAAGTAAAGTAAAAGTAGCAGCAATACTCCATCACAAGTAAAAGTCCTGCATTCAAATCAAAGTAGTAGTAGTATTAATACTACTTCTGTAGGTTTCAGAAGTAAAAGTCAGTGTTATATTATCATATTATTGATGCATTAACATGTGAGCGGTACTTTAATGTTGTAGGACTTTTAACTGCTTCATATCTCTGTCTGGTAGTTACATCTATAACATGTTGCAACGTATCCTTATACAACGGTATGTATGATATGTTGCTTCCCAGAGGAGCATAAAGTGAGCGATGGACATAAATGGAAGTTAGAAAAATCCAGCTCACAGATTTTGAGATCAATCTCAAACTTTTTCATGTCAAGGATCCAAAATGGAGTCCAACAGACCACAGACCATGGATGTAGAAGAGGTTGTGTCCTGTGCTTTAGCCCTGCGTGTTAATAAATAGCCTACCACTCCATTAAATTCTGTTGATGTCATGCTACTAGCACTACGAGCTACTGGCCGATAATGGTTGTTTGAGAACAGAGACGTTAATACATCCACCACGTTAAAGGCTGACAGCATACAGCCCATGGGTGTATTAGAAGATAATAAATGTGATGAATTACAGCCAATATATCCATTATTACAGCCGCATACAGCTAGCAGGAAGCTGGCAGAACCAGATATGACATATGAGGGTGTAGGGCGGTGCAGTCCCGTGGGTCTGATGCACGTTCATTATGGCGAGGAAAATAACTCTGGATTCAGCTGTTAGTTCATTTTACTACTTTTAGGACATAATGATTTAAATGAGGGATATTTAAGTGTTCCTACTGGGAAGTTGATTTACCTAAAAAGAAAAGATCCTCTGATTTACAGACGTCTCTTTATACATCCATGGACACAGACTCTTTCAGTCCAAAATGGCGGCAGCGCTACCACAGCGTCATCTAGTGGCTGTTGTCAAAAAAGCATCAGAGTTTCGTTTCTTTGCTTCTATAGTTTTTGTCTCTACGCAGCGCTTGTCGCTCTTTATACTTCCTGGTTCACAGTTACATGGATTAAACACAAATTGATTTTGTGGGATATATATACGAATTAGTGTTTTACTTTCCGTAGCTACGAACGGTGTATGAGAACAGCCTGAATTCAGTGGAGTAGAAGTACTGTATAACGTAGCATAAAATAGAAATACTCAAGTAAAGTAATCACAACACTGTAATCAAATACAGTACTAGGATAAATATACTTTTTTAGACTCTTCAGTATTTCTGCTTCTAGTTCTTGATGCTTCTCTGCTAAACATCTCTGTGTAATGAGATGTTGAAGTGTAGAGAAAGACTTAAAAAAAGACATAATTGGATACAAGAAGTAGTAACAACGACATTGTTACATCCACAGAGTTTTATACTTCACTTTTATCAAACTATACAAAACATCTTCTTGTGACGAACAGGTGCAAACAGTGTGTCAGAATAGTGCTATGTGCTTTAACATCACCAGATAAAATGGCCTGCTGTCGTTATTTAATTAGCACTACAAGTCACATTGGGGAAGTAATCCTCCCGCTATTGTCAGTTAAATAAAAATAATGGTTTTGCTTGTGCAGCCTGATCAGAGCGAAGCCCTCTGAGAAATCATGTGATGAAGATGAAGGATGAGCGTTGACTTGTGGAGCGGGCTGCGTCTTCAAAGTGGGACGTTGCATGCTGCATGTTGACGTGAGAGCGTTTTTTGGAGGCTTCGGCCGCTTTTTGTTTGACCCCGTTTAGCCGGGGTGGAAATTTCAATATGTGAAGACGCCTTTAGCTGTTAATTATGAGCGAGGCTTAAATACAACATGAGGGAGGAGGGAGGAGGGAGATGGAGGTTCTGGTAAATTAGTCAGGCAGTGGTGTCTTTCCTCCCTGCAGCCAATCCTGTGACCTGCACATCTAAACTCTGACTGCACCCGTCCACATAATATCAGCTCCCTCCTGACTCATGTTGCCTCGTCACACAGCAGCAGACGCCGTCCGACCTCACCGGCTCTAACGAACCTCGTTAGCGCTCCGGAAGCATCCTGGTGGCTCCATTTCCTGAGGGACATGTAATGTGACTCCCCCGAGGCTCAGGACCTTTGTCGCATATGTCCCCGAATCTTTCCTGCCTCTCGTCGCTTTGACTTTGCCTTATGAAGACTCCCAAAAAAAAAAAAAACACCCCCCCTGCTTCATCCGGTGTTGTTGCTGCCTTTCTCTGACTTCAGGGGATGAACCTGTGGAGTGACACCGACACCGACAAGAATCTCCTCTCAGCTGAACACACACACAAAAAAGGACTCGAGCTTACAGAACAGCTGCAGCGTCCTTGCATGCATTTAAAACCTGCGACAAAAATCCCCCCCAGCCCTGTTTTCTTATTCCCCTCAGCTGTCAGAACCGCAGGCTGAGCCGCCACAGCGCTCAAGGACTACCGCAGTCCTCCCAACACACACACACAAGTCATACAGCCGTGAAACACTCACCAGCAGAAGCGCTCTCCATCACGTCCCATGCAGCAGCAGATATTCAGCAGGTATTCCTGGCATGGCTGCAGCAGCAGAGCGTGTGTTTAGTTTACGGCATGCAGCTCTGCATGTTAACATCCAGCAGCAGCAGCAGCAGCTATTTTCCCGTTTTCCTCGAGTATCTCCAAGAAGCAACCTCTCTGTTCCTCTCCACAGCGACAGAGAGATGTAGAGAGAGAGAGAGAGAGAGAGAGAGAGAGGGAATTAAAAGGAGAGGGGGGGAGAGAGACACTGAGAGTGAATGATAGGTTGTGTTTGTCGTTCCTCCATCCTTCCTCTCCTCTGCTGTTGGAGAGGAGATCATCCATCACTCTATTACACACAGACACACACACCCACACACTCTCACACACAAACACACACACACACACACACACACTCACTCACACTCTCACACACACACACACACACACACACACACAGTATGAATACACACCAGTACACACATTGATAGATTCCAGTTCCCCAGAGACCGGCCAATGAGTGCTCAGCTCTGCAGCTGTAGGTGAATCCAATTGGCTTAGCAAGCTGTCAGTCAGTCAGTCATGATCCCCTGTATCCCCACGGCAACGGGGAGGCGAGGGAGAGGAGTAGGAGGAAAAGACGAAGGAAGAGGATGAAAAGTATAGGAAGAGGAAGAGCAAAGCCCCCAAGGAAGAGCGCCGGTCGTTGATGCCAATTTTTCATAGTGACCAAATGGCGGTACTACAGCTTCTGTGTCCGTCACGTGATGCCATTGGGCCCAAAAAGACTTTTTCCCATAGACTTACATTGGGAAAGACACGTCTGTAACTCAACTTCCCAGTACGAACACTTGAATAGCCCTTATTTAAATCATCGTGAATGAGGCGGAGTTGAGGCAGAGTTAGCAAGCTCTGACGACAGCGTGACGGCTGTGACCCCGTGACCGAGCAGACGCTACTGCGCCTGCTCCATGGGCCCAATGGATGCGGAAGATCGCCGGATGATGATTCCATAATAACCTTTCAGCATATTGTAATTCAAGTCTTCTGAGAGAAAACTAGACTTCTGCACCTCCTCATGGCTCTGTTTTCAGGCTTTAGAATAATCTAGCCCGTGACGAGAGACTTTGGCCAATCACAGGTCATTTCAGAGAGAGAGCTTTCCTATTGGCTGTGCTCCAGCTGGTGGGCGGTGCTTGGTATTTCCTCAACTGATGTCAACATGGCTGCCGGGTCACAAACTTTCTCATTTTACAGCTAAACAGTACACTACAAGATGTTTCTGAAAACATTTGAGGCGAGAAATAGGCATTACAGTAACACAATATTGATTCATATTTGATCATCGTTGACCGTTTGATCTTAGTTGGCGAGTGATTGACAGCTGCTCAGAGACGGCAGCTGGACGGCAGACTCCAGATCAGCTCTGATTGGTTGTTTTCCTCCGGTCTGTAAAATCTTGCAGATGCCATTAGGATTTGGTTTTGGCCGTTTGGAGCGTTATTTAGCCTCCTTTGCAACAAGCTTCACTCTATAGCTTTAAAACTGAGCCGCTATAACCTAAAAATCGCAAGTTGCGTTAAAGAGTTTAGTGGCGTTAAAACAAATTTGTGTAAACACGTTATTATCGCGTTTACTTTGACAGCCCTAATTTTAACTTTTATGTTGCATCGAAAAAACGCTATAAAAACGCGGCACATGAGGGGCGCACGGCGGAACTCACATCCTCAGCACCTCTACTTCCTGTGCTTTTCCCAAAAATGTCATTTCTAATGCAAAATACAGTAACAACATAACAATAACTTCTTTTTTTTCAAGAGCTGATAAAAGCAGCCTTCATTTCTGCTTGTCCAACATGTAGTTTGGGTTTGATTCTGACGCTTTGGAGTTGGTAAAATGTCCTATAGACTATAGACGAGTATCTAATCCACCAGTCTTTCATCTTAAACTAGATCTGAATGTGCAGACACCGTCTCCCTGAACAGAGCTGCCCCACACCCTGACTACATCACGCTTGTATGAGTTTTATTTGGCCGTGTTTTCCTGTTTGGCTTTTATGCTTATTGCCTTATATATGTTTATTGTTCCTGCAGGTCCCCCAAGAATCCCCAGCAGAAGATCATCAAGCGAGTCATTGGCCTGGAGGGAGACTTCATCAGGTAGGAAGCAGCTCCTCATCCTCCGGCTCCTGCAGCAACAAATGACTGACTGTCAAACCAACACTGATAAAAGAACGGATATCTTTAATATCACATTTATATTGTAATAAAGTAAAGGCATCCTGAGGTTGATGTGAAACAGCAGCCTGCCTAATCTAATCCCATCTAATCGCATCAGTTTGCAGTCAAGAGGTTCACTCCATCACGCTGGTTTCTAATCAGATTAACTGGCATCACCTGGTGGCAAAAGTAAATTACTGCTCGGTCCCTGCACAAACACAGAACACTCACCAAGGGAAGAAACATGGAGGAGTCTACCGCTATATATATATTTCTACTCTTTACGAAAACGCAGAGGCATCTCACTTACTGTACCTTTGAATATCAGGTAGGACGTCTACAGTTTTAAGTAGTTGATAATTATTAGGACCCGAGCACCAACAACATCGGGCAGCAAAGGCCCTATTGAAACTAAAGGAATAATTATTATTATTATTATTATTATTATTATTATTATTATTAATAATAAAAAAAATGGCATTTTTGAGAGCCTTACGTTGCTCAGAAAATGTCAGACTTTGCACAATGAAAAAAGTTGACACAATCTAGCTTGGGTGTTGCCCCTAGAAAGATTAAGAAAAATGTAGCCCCTTATTTGGGTTTCCCGTACATGTATGAAATTTGGTAGGCAGATATAACATGTAAAGACGCACAAAAAAGCCTCTTGGAGGTATACCCAAAACCCAACAGGAGGTCAGCCATTTTTAGTTGAATCTGCCATTTTCGCCCATTTTTAACGTTTTACAGGCCGTGTAATTTAACAAATTCCTCCAAGAAAATTCATCCGATCGACTTCAAATTTGGTCAGAACCATCTTAAGACTTTTGCAATCAAAATTTTTCAAACATTTGTGTTTTCATGCAACATCGACGACGTGGCGTGCCGTGGCGTGGCGTGGCAGTGAAAAAGCAACTTTCGCGATAAAACAAGAAGTGTTTGCAACTTCTGCGTACTTTGTCAAATCTGCTCCAAATTTCTCAGCCATGATGACGGTTCAGGCCTGAGGACATTTACGTGCCAATACCGACTCATAGTCCCACCACTAAACTTTAGCCCTCTTTCATAACTCATGATCCGTTTGTCGTAGACAGTAGAGGGAGGCATTATTCTGTATCATTGTGTACCCCCGACGTACGTGAAGGTGCGAGGGCCCGTTCATCTCTGCTTGCAGCTTTAATTATTATTTATTTTTATTTCTAAAATATGATATCCCTTACTTTGTAAAGTATTTAAGGCATAATATAATGGATTTTGAGTCTTATCATTTTCAAAGTATAACTATACTTACTTAAATTTAGTCACAGATGTCTGCAAACTCAGCAATCTTTGTGTAGTTACTTGTATTATTTTATCATTGGTGGAAAAAAAAGACTTTCCTTTATTTAGGCATCAATCATCCTCCATATTATTAACCATCCTTAACACACAACAGTAGGTAGGATTTATTGATGAACCAATCAAAATGCTCCACCTCATCAACATCGTACATATAAATTTACATAACGGCCTCCTCCACCTGTTGGTGCTTTCGCTGTGAAGTTCATCATCGTTTCCTCCACAGCGCGAGTGATGATTATATCCTCCTGTGTCGACACGTTTGTTGGTTCTCTGTCAGGTTTAGAGGATGTTAAAGTCGCATGTGATGAGACTTTCAAGACTGAGTGACAGCAGATCCTGTCCAGCCAATCATCAGCCAAGGGAGGATGTCTCTTGGGACTAAATCAGTTATTAGTATTATTATTATTATATTATTATCATTATAATACATCAACGTTTGTTTGCAGGTGTTGGGGAGTTCTAGTGCACATTTTTTTAAAAGTAGTATAAAGCCCATTTTTGCCCATTTTTGTATTAGCCGGAGTCGTCACTGCCAAGATAGCGATGCCGTAGCTTTGTTTTTGCCCTTTAGGACTGATGGGTGACGTCACGGAGTCTACGTCCATATTTTATACAGTCTATTGTTCTGCTGCATCAATTTTTGATCATACAGTGTTTTAGGAGTTCAAAGATCGGTGCAGTACTCTTTAAAATAGGGACTTTAGTAGTTCAGTGAACCAGTAAGCTAGATCAGCCTCGGAGTCTTGCTCCAGGACACTTCAGTCGGAGGCATGGCTGCTGCTGCTGCTGCTGCTGCTGCTGCTGCTGAGACTTTTCTGGTACAAGCAACACTAAACACTAAACTCTTTGTACACAGTCTTCAGCTGTTCTTTTTGTCTTGGTTTTGAGGTGACTTTCAGCAGTTGTCGTGTACAAGAAGCGTGACTTTGTCCCATTAATAACGGCGGTTCCTCTGCGTGGCTGAACAAACAGGCTCCCACTGATGACTAAAGCAGATTTGAAGTGGCCGATCACTGCCGGCACCGTGTGTTGTGTTTGTCAGGTGGGTGAACAAATTACAGAACAGGAGTTTTGGTGCAGCGCACCATGAAACCAGCATGTCAAAACTGCTGAGAGAGCTGTAGCAGCTGTTTCAACTCAAAGTCAAGCTGAAGTCTTTTTTTTATTTAAATTTTAGCTCCAAACTGGAAACAAGTTAATCAGAGGTGATGCCTCACACTGGGTGGCCTGAAACTGTCGAGCTGCTCTGAAAATGTGAAACAATGACTATGTTTACATGCACAAAATATTACGGTTTTTGCCCTGATTCGTAAAAGACAATATTCCTACTAAACTGTTTACATGGCCACTAGTATTCTCATTTACACACAGCTGTGCATGTTCTGACTTTTCAAAGTTTTCCATCGTTGGCGGACTTGTTCGATCGTACGAACACAGCCTCCCTCTTTCATTCCTTTAACCACCATCTTGAAAAGGTCGCCGTTGCGATATTTATCCAAAAACCTGTTGATATCTTAGTCTTTCATAATGTTTAACAGCCCGATCGCCAGGAAAAAGTGTTGGTATTGTACATTTCTGCAAACCACAGATACGTTGAATGTCGACGTTTTTGCATTCGGGTGTGACGTAGTACAACGAGTGACTGTTATTGAAAGTTACGTGGTATAGTAACAAGTATAACAAGTGAGAGAGTCCACTACTGGTGATGGATGGGTCAACGTTGACCTCACGCTTGTTATATAACGTTTTTACGGTTGTTACGTAACAACACAGTCTCACAGCAGTTCGTGAAATAGTCATAAAATGTAATCTATTTGATTTGTGTGCATAGACACATTTTTTCGTGACGCTCAGCGCTTTCAACAATGTATTTTTTGTGTGTTTTCCTGCGAATGTCCAGCAACAAGTGACGCACATGTCAATTTTCGCTCCAGTCTTTTCAAAATAAAACTACTTAGTTAGGTTTAGGAATAGATTGACTTGGTTAGGCTTAAGTAAAAGTTGGTGGTTTGGGTTAAAATAACACCGGAAGTGCTGTAACTTAAGTACAGAAGTTACGTGACAATTAAATCAACGTTGACTTCTGGACTACGGGACATGGACAGCGGTCTCCTGGTGAAAGTCTGGTGTTTTTGGACCCACCCATCCACCCTGACTTCCTCCCTATGTGGCGTTCGCCGCTCTTTATATTTCCCACTTCACAAATTGCGTGGTTTACATAAGAATTGATTTTGTGAAATTCATGTCTATGTACACGAATCAATACATTACATTTTGTGACTATTTCACGAACTGCTGTGCGACTGCGCTGTACGTGACGTTGTTACACTTGTTGCGTAACGTTACGTAAGAAAGTCCGCTATTGAATCCACTTAAAAAGAACAGGAAGTATAAAGAGCAACAAACGCCGTGTAGGGAGGAGGTCGGGTGGATGGGTGGATGGGTAGATGGTCCGGTCAAAAAACACCAGACTTTCCCCAGGAGACCGCTGTTTATGTCCCGTG